>PVLC010005415.1:51698-76638 GCA_004027655.1 Graphiurus murinus
AGAAAAAAAAAAAAAAAAAAAAAAAAAAAGAAAACTTCCTGAGGATGTGGTCCCCAAAAAGGGTCTCCTGGGCTTTTTAGAACAATGGAGCCAGCCGGACGTGGTGGTACACACCTGTCATCTCAGTACTTGGGAGGCTGAGACAAGAGGATCCCAGGTTCATGGCCAGCCTCAGCTACTTAGTGAGGCCCTGTTTCCAAATAAAAGATAAAACAGGGCTGGGGTGTAGCTCAGAGGTAGAATGCCCCTGAGTTGAATCCTAGTACCACAAAAAATAAACAAATAAAAAAAAGATGGAGCCAATTTACAGAACAGCCCATGTACCCGTTTACTCCCTTCTGCCCCAAGTTTGTCATTTTTATTTATTTTATCATGTTACTTTGTTACATTCTTTCTTTCCCCCTGGCTACCCCAGGGACTTGGCACCAAATATCAGTTGGCTGTTTCTAAGACTCGAGATTACTCTCAAAGGACAAAGATTTGGCTTCACTGACATCATTAAAAAAATGTGCCTCAGGCCGTGTGGTGGCTGGGGCAGGGGGAGGGGATAGCAGCCACCTCGGGGGAACAAACGTGACCTCCCAATGTGACCACTGTGCCGGGGACAGCGGTTACCAGGAGAGCAAGCGCTGCACGTTGGTAAATGGAGGCTCAGCCCTGCCATTTTGTTAGGTCTTCTCAGCATCGCTCTGGCCCAGGTCCCCGACAGACCCTCAGACCCTTCCTGTTGCTGCTGAGGCTATAGGAGGCTCCTGGAGGCTCCATCCCAAACAGGCCAAATGTCTACACAGTGTGTTCACACCGTCATCCGATTGCCATTTCATCATTGTGTGTGTGTGTGTGTGTGTGTGTGTGACTTAGAATTAGACCCTCTGAGCTACACCCCAGCCTTTTTTGTTTTTATTTTGAAACAGGGTCTCGTTAAGTTGCTGAGAGTCTCAGGACATTGCTGAGACTGACCTTGCGCCTGTGATTTTCCCGTCTCAGCCTCCCAAGTCCTGGGATTGCAGGCTTGTAACCCCAGGTCCCCAGAGCAGTTCTGTTCCTCAAGAGCTGCCGCTGGGGCCATTTCAGACCCACTGAACAGAAAGCCCAGCTCAGTTGGGCCGGGTAGGCTGGCTTCCGGCAAGCTGGGTGGGTTCAGCTGCCACTTTCGGGGTCCCGGGGATCTGTCACCCTCTCTCTGTCACCTGCCCGCATGTCCTCCAGTGAGTTTTGCATGGTGCTCCTGAGAGTGGCAGTAGCCACAGACATACTGCTGGCCAGCAGAAGCCTCTTGGGCTCAGGCTGGAGCATGTGCCCCTCTTGAACCAGTCGTTGCACACGTGTGTGTGTTGGGGGGCTGGGGAGGGTCCGGTGTGCCCATTAGTTTAGTCACTTAGTGAGGGTGGCGAGTGGCAGGGGGAGAAGCGGCCCTGGGTTCTTTAGCTGCAGCTGGGGTTATGAGGACTGGACAGTGAGCCGCGTGTGCCCGGCATTGGCGCTGACCCTGGAATCGTCACCTTTCCCCACAGCAAGGACCTGAGCTCAGTGTCGTCTGCCACCCTCGGGAGCCATTTGCAGACAGGAAGGGTAGGGAGGGGCTGTGGCCGCCAGAGCCTCCTTGGTGAGTTGCTGTTCTTTTGCTTTTTGCAGATTCCAGACCCAAGAAGACCCTGACAGTAAGTACCTCCTCCTGTACCCCAGTCCCAGCCTCTCGCCCCTAAATCTGCCCATTCCTATCAGATCTGTGGGTCTGGGGGCTGTGGTGGAGGGCCGTTCCCTTCCCTTCCACAGGGCCCAGGGACCGGCCCTCTGCAGGGCGCTGAGCTCAGGGGCCTGGCCTGGGGCCTGAGCGGGCTGCGGCCAAGGATGGGGAACCCCACCCCGCCCCGCCCCACCCCACAAGCAGCTCCAGCTCTTGGCCCAGCCGAGGGGGATTTCCAGAAGGGCTCACAGACCGCAGCTTGGTTTGGGGCACCAAGTCTGGTCAGGAGGAAGGCTGTTTGTATTTTCCACTTTTCTCCTGTTCTCTATAGTCTGGTCCTTTAAGCGGGATGACAGCCCGGTAACACAATTAAGAACGCCACACGTTGAGCACCTTTCTTCGTGCTTTCTAGATGTTACCTCAGGGAACCCTCATGACAGACTCTGGTGCTGGAGCTGGTTTGCAAAGAGGAAGTGGTGGCCAGGACACGTCGGGTGGTTGCACGGTGGCTCCATTAGGATTTGACCCTGCTCGGTGTTCCCGGAGCCGCCTGCTCCCGTGTCTCGGGAAGGGCGCACTGTGGGCCAGCCCCTGGGCCAAGGGCCCCGCCAACACGACTGTGATTCACCCAGCCACCTGTACAGGGGCCTGTGCTCCAGGTCCTCATGAGGCTTGTCCTGGATCCCTGCCCTGGGGTGTATAGGGAAGGAGGGTAGGACATTGTCCTTGGGGGATAGGGGCTGAAGGGGGGAGGGTGCAGGGCTCATGGCCAAGCACTGGCATCTGGCTGGGTGTCAGGGGCCCATGGTCTACTCACTTTTCTTTTTCCTTTATTGATTTTTCTCCTTACTTTTTTTTTTTTTTAAATTCAGCATTACTACCCTAAGAAAAGTTCTTTATTCTTTCTTCTTTACTTTTTCTTTCTTTTTTTTTTTTTTATGTGTGTGTATGGTGGAGTACTAGAGATTGAACCCAGGGGCATTCTACCTCTGAGCTATACCCTAGTCCTATTTTATTCTTTATTTTGAAACAAGGTCTCACTAAGTTGCGGAGGACCTCACTAAGTTCCTGAGGCTGGTCACGAACCTGTGATCTTCCTATCTCAGCCTACCAAGTACTGGGATTACAAGTATACAGTGCCACACCTGGCTTATTCTTCCATTTTTAAAGATAACATACAGAACCATGATGCAAGTTCAATTTCAAGTTAGGTGGGATCATTTTCAGTCGGCTTAGATTTGAAAAGTTGCGGTTATAACACTGAGAAATTGTGTGAAACAGACATTGATTTGTAAGATAGAAATTATGAGCTATCTATGTGGGACAATTCATTCCAGTAGCTTGTTCAAAAACTCAACCTGTTGGACTGCATATTATTATTATTATTATTATTTTTTTTTTTTGCGGTACTGGGGATTGAACCCGGGGACATTCTACCTCCGAGCTACACTGCCAGGCCTATTTTTTATTCTTTATTTTTGAAACGGTCTCACTAAGTTGCAGAGGGCCTCACTAAGTAGCTGAGGCTGGCCGCGAACCTGGATCCTCCGGTCTCAGCCTCCCAAGTACTGGGATTACAAGCTTGCACCACCACGCCCAGCTTGGACTTCATATTGTTGTAAGAGGATGTTGAAGATTCCGTAGATATGCTCTCTGAATTATTCAGGCTTGCTCCTTTCAAAGATTGAAGGTGAATGTTATATGTTAGAATATTTCATGAAACCATTTTTCCTCTGCATTTACCTTTAAAAGTAAAAAACTCAAGCCAGGCATGGTGGCATATACCTGTAATCCTAGTCCTAGGGAGGATGTGACAGAAAGATGGCAGGTTCAAGGCCAGCCTCAGCAACTTAGTGAGACAGCAACTTAGCAGGACCCTGTTTCGAAATTTAAAAAATTAAAAGGAAGCTGGGCATGGTGGCGCACACTTGTAATCCTAGTACTTGGGAGGCTGAGACAGAAGGATGCGGGTTTGTGGCCAGCCTCAGCTACTTAGTGAGGCCCTCTGCAACTTAGTGAGACCCTGTTTCAAAATAAAGAATAAAAAATAGGACTGGGGGTGTAGCTCAGAGGTGGAATGCCCCTGAGTTCAATTCCCAGTACCACACACACACACACACACACACAAAGGCTACAGATGTAGCTCAGAGGTAAAACATGCATGTATTCAATCCCAGTACCAAAAGAAAAAAAAAAAAGAAAAAGAAAAAGTAAAAAAGAAACCAATACTTTTCTAAAAATGTAGCTATTTTTGGAATACATTAGAGTAATATAAAAGACTTCTCTCCCAGGGGTCTGGGCTGGGGAATTGTGCGCTGAGCAGCTCCAGGAGGTCATGGGCCTGGAGGAGATGCCAGCATTTAATCCCAGCCCACTTACTAACCGCACGACCCTAGGCACGTTACCTGACTCCTCTTGCCTCAGTTTCCTCATCTGTGACAGGGGCAGGTGCTTATATTACACATCCCATAGGAGGGTTGTGAGGATCAACGTGCCAGTGTCTTAGAATGTAACGTGGCTGTGTACATGGTAAGCACACTCGAGCTCCTGGCAGCTTTCCTTATTATTTAGAACAAATTAAAAGCCACAGAGGTCCCTAGGAACACTACACATAGGCACCTCACTCTGTCAAGGCTGAGAACCCCAATAGCAGCTCGGGGAGGCTCTAAAGCAGAAGGGAAACTCCCTGGGGACTGCAGGGATGAAGAAAAGGTTTTTATTTTTATTTATTTATTTATTTATTTATTTATTTATTTATTTATTTATTTTTGCGGTACTGGGGATTGAACTCAGGGGCATTCTACTTCCGAGCTACACCCCCAGCCCTATTTTTTATTCTTTATTTTGAAACCGAGCCTCACTAAGTTGCCGAGTGCCTCACTAGGTAGCTGAGGCTGGCTTCGAACCTGGATCCTCCAGTCTCAGCCTCCCAAATGCTGGGATTACAAGCGTGCGCCACCACGCCCGGCTGGTTTTTATTTTTAATATACTTTAATTGGTGCACTATAGTCTGACATCATAATGTAGGTCATCACGATGGTGACATACATGCACACAGCACTTGGCGGGCTTTTCCCCCGGCTCCCTCCCGTCTCCCTCCAATCCCCTTACAGGATACTGAGATGGACCTTGGTATATTCACCTATGTACACACTGTTGATGGAAGCAGTTCCTTCATCGATCCTCTCTCTCCTCCCTCCCTTTCCCCCAGTCCACCCCCTGGCTCCACTGAGCTTCTCTTCCATTACCTGGAGTCCCTCTGGTATCCGAGTTACTCCCTAGCTTCGGCGTATTAGAGAAAATCTGCGTCCCTTCACTTTCTGTAACTGGCTCATCTCACTTAACATAATGTTCTCCAGGTCCATTTCCTGCCAGTGATATAATTTGATTCTTCTTTATTGCGGAGTAGAATTCCCTTGTGTGGGTATCCCATGATTTTGTAATCCGTTCATCTGTTGATGGACACTGGGGTTGGTTCCGTAATTTGGCTCTTGGGAATTGTGCTGCTCTGAACATGGCTATGCATATATTACCGTCGTTCTCTGATTTCAGTCCCTTTGGAAAGATCCCCAGGAGTGGCATAGCTGGGAGAGAGGGGGTCTCACAGTTTGGAGGCCTGGGGATTTGGGGCGCCCCAAAAGCACCTGTCCCCTTTCCCCCCGCAGCAAAGCTCATCAGCGACAGAGAAGAGCACAGAAGAGCCGCGCTTGGTGGCGACCCGGGCGGCAGAGACCTGCGTCCATGTGGGGGCAGCCGGCCTGGAGAGACTGCCGCTGCTAGACTCCAGCCCGGCCGGGGGCTCCTCCTCCCCCAGGGACCCCCCTGAGCCCCGGGTGTCTACCGAGCACACCAATAACAGGATCGGTGAGTCGGCCCGGGTGTGGGTCCTGGTTTGGCTGGGGAGCTGGGTGCTGGGGCTGCGAGGCCAGCTAGGAAGGGGCGTGGATGGGCATGGATTCCCCCCGAAGCTCCTGCTGCTGCTGCCCCAAGGTAAGTTTCCATCCAGGTCAGGCGGAATGGCAGTAGTACTTGCTTCATAGAGAAGTCACAAAATAATGAGATCAGCATGCACTGTCATTAAAGAAGAAATGAGTCGGGTGTGGTGGGGGCGCAGGCCTATAGTCCCAGTACTTGGGAGGCTGAGACAGGAGGATCACAGGTTTGAGGCCAGCCTCAGCAACTTAGCTGAGATCCTCAGCCACTTAGTGAGGCCCTGCTTCAAAATAAAAAAATAATAATAAGAAGAAAAGGCTGAGAGTAGAATGCCCCTGGATTTGATCCCCAGTACCAAAAATAAATAAATGACAAGATGAGCACCACCCCAACCCCTAACACGTGAGTCCAAGCCGCCCTCGGGTAGTGCCTGAGGGGACACGAGGGAGGGAGAAGCTGGGGACACTGGGACCTCCACCAGTATGGCGCGTCTCCAACTGTCACATCACCTTCTGGGGATGGTGTTCCCCCCCTCATCTTACAAGGGGAAAAATGTGGCGCAGACAAGTCGGCCGGCTGGCTCTGAAGGGGCCTGGCTGGGCCTCGACCCCTCGTCTGCTGGGCCTGGGGGCCTTTGTTGGCTGCACCACCACCGGCCTCTGCAGAGGCATGGAGGCCAGATGGGGCCCAGGAGCCTGGTGCTACCAGACGGCAGCCACGGCCTTCCGTGGGTCCCCTGGCTTCCTCACCACCCTGGTATGACCAGAGCATCCCCCC
Organism: Graphiurus murinus; assembly: GCA_004027655.1. NCBI lineage: Eukaryota > Metazoa > Chordata > Mammalia > Rodentia > Gliridae > Graphiurus > Graphiurus murinus. The sequence goes on from PVLC010005415.1 coordinate 58,096, forward strand.
AAATATTCCTGCTGCCAGGTCACCCCCCTGCTTAACACTCTCCAGCCATCCCCATCGCCTTCAGGTGGAGTCCAGGAGGCTGTGTCTGGCATTCAAGGCCCATCACAAGCTGGCTTCTCCCCGCTGGGCTCCCTGGCTCCCCACCCCACCCCACCCCACGGCCATCACATAAAGGCAGTTTCCTGAGTAGTTTTCGGATCTCTCCCTCCCTCCCTCCCTTTTTCTCTCTCTCTCTCTCTCTCTCTCTCTCTCTCTCTCTCTCTCCTCCCCCCTCCCTCCCTCTCTCTCTCTTCTGGTACTGGGGATTGAACCCAGAGCCATTCTACTTCCAAGCTACACCCCATCCCTATTTTTTTCTTCTTTACTTTGAAACAGGGTCTCACTAAGTTGCAGAGGACCTCACTAAGTAGCTGAGGCTGGCCTCAAACCCAGATCCTCCTGTCTCAGCCTCCCAAGTACTGGGATTACAAGCATGCACCCCCACCCCCAGCTTGGATTCCTCTTTCACCTCTGCGCTTCTCTGCAGAGTCTCTTTCTCTCCCAGAACAGCCAACTCCCTGCCCTTGAATCCAGTTAATTCCCCATGTCTGGGGGGAACCCTGCGTATTTGCCCCCTCCACCAGGAAGACTTCCCTAACCTCCCTACTCTCCCAAACAGGCCAGGTGCCCCTCTGCTGTGTCCCCTGAGACCCTTTCTTCTCCCCACCCAGCGTCCTCAGCACCCAGCACTATTACTGCCCCTCCCCACCAGCACCTGGCTGCATACGCCCCAGGGAGCAGGGCCTCAGTGGGCCCCATTCTTCTCTGGAAGGGTGCCAGGCCTTGGATAAGGTTGGAGAGGCCTTTGTCATCGATCGGCACTGTGTGGCAGTCGCCGGTGGTGACAGCGCTCAGGGTGGCTTGCTTGTCCAACATACCTTTTGCAATTATAGCTTTCAGTAGTTTTGTTTTTTGTTTTTTTTTTTTAAAGAATGTGTCTGGGGAAAGTCTCCTTCGTGAGCTTCCTGAGGGTGAGCCTCTGTGGAATGTCTGGTTCCAGCCCAGTGTGGGTGCTCCAGAACTCGGGCGTGGGGGTGAGGGCTGAGGCTGGCCTAGAACCCGCCATCCTCCTGTCTCAGCCTCCCAAGTACTGGGATTACAGGCATGCACCACCGCGCCCGGCCCCCTTGCCCTTCTGATGCCACCCCGGAGGAGCAGCCTCCTCGTCCAGTTCCCGGGAAGGACCGCACTTAGGCCTGAGCTTCATCCCTCTCCTGGGGGGCTCCAGGCAAGGGGAAGCCCTCTCCCCCCACCTGACCACGATTGCTCCCTCGGAGCTCTGGATGGGGCAGGAAGACCCCCCACCGCTGGAGGGGAGCCCTGTGCGTGGCAGAGCCAGAGTTCAGGACCCACAGAGCAGGAGCGGGTGACAGCCTTGCCCTGGCTTTGGTTCCTTCTGCCCCGACAGCCTCCTCTTCCCCACCCCGGCCCCTCTGCCTCTTGTCTCTTCTCTTGAACCTCTGGCCTCCTCTGGCCTCCTGTTGCCACCTGGGGACCCCTGGCACATGACCTTTGGCCCCCATCTTTGCCTAGCCCCTGCGACCAGGGTGCCCAATGCTCCTGGTCCCACAGACCTGGATGGAGGGCCCAATGTCCTGCTCCCTGTTATGGGGCCCGGGTGACACTCCGCTCGCCCTGCTCTCCCCCTCGCCCCCTAGTTCTCACTGCCTCTCCCTCCTTCCCTCCCTCCCTCTCTTCCATCCTTCTTTCTTTTCTCCCTCCCTTTCTCCTTCCTTCCCTTTCTCCCTCCCTTCTTTCCTTGAACTGAGGAGTGAACCCAGAGGCATTCTCCCTCCGAGCTACACCCCTAGTCCTTTTTTAATTTTTTTTTTTTTTGCGGTACTGGGGATTGAACTCAGGGGCATTCTACCTCCGAGCTATACCCCCAGCCCTATTTTTTATTCTTTAGTTTGAAACCGAGTCTCACTAAGTTGCAGAATGCCTCACTAGGTAGCTGAGGCTGGCCGCGAACCCAGATCCTCTGGTTTCAGCCTCCCGAATGCTGGGATTACAAGCGTGAGCCACCACGCCCGGCTTTCTTTTTTAATTTTGAAACAGGTTCTAAGTTGCAAAGGGCCTTGCAAAGTTGCTAAGGCTGACCTCGAACCTGTGATCCTCCTGTCTCAGCTTCCCAAGCGCTGGGATTGCAGGCGTGTGCCCCCACGCCCGGCTCCCACTGCTATTTCTAACACTTCCCTCTTTCTGGGCGTGTTAAAGGCTAAAATAGAAGCGCTGGTGTTAGGCAACAAGTGGAGTGCAAGGGCCCTTGAGGACCCTTTTGGGGTTCCTGAATCTGAGTGCTATAACTGGGTTACAGAGAGGCAGGGGTTCCTGAGCCCCCTCACCCTGGCTCACAAGTTCCTTCTTGAGGTTCCTCATTCGGTCTCCAGAGTCCAGGGCGATGGGGACAGCTGGGAGCCGGACCCTGGCCTGAGCTCGAGGCCATCAAGGCCAGGCGTGGGGGTAGAGCCAGCTGCCCTGGCGTAGGACCAGGCCTCCCTGCCTCCCCGCGTCTCTGTCTCCCTCTATGAGGAGGCTGCACTGGAAGCCCCCGTGCCACTTCTGGACGGTCATCCCCTGGACACTTTCCCAGCCAGCCCAAGGTCCAAGCAAGACACACAGGAATGCTGCCCAGCCAGGCTGTCAGAGTCACTGGCCACCGCCACACAGTAGCAGGACTCAGCGGCCAGCTGTCGGATGTGGACAACTGGCCAGGCGTGCCTGGATTAGGCGGCTCCTGGGATGCAGGACTTTCAGTCCCAGGGAAACTGGGACACGTTGGTGGCCCCAGGTGCCTGTTTCAGGCACGCGGAGAGAAGCGGAAAGGGCTGCCTGGGGGTTTCTTTAGGGATTTCTCCTAATCACCAGGTGACCTTGGTGAGGCCATTTGACCTTGCTGGGCTGCAGGTCCTCATCTTGTAAAGTGGGGAGGACGGTGGGCTCTCTCCCTGCAAGAGTGCCAAGCCCCTGGGCTGATGTGTGGGCAGCACCCACACGTGCCCTGCTCCACCCTGCTCTCAGCCTTTCCCTCCCAGCCCTACCCATCCTTGAAGAAGCACCTACAAAATCACGAGCATCCCCTGGCCGATTCTGTGCTATCAGAGAGGCTGTGCCGCCTTCCCTAAGGCACACAGCAGGAGGGGCCGAAGCGGGGCTCAGCCGTTCCTCTGCCTCCTTGCTTGCCTGCTGGGGCTCCCGTCCCCCCACCTCACCCCTCCTTTGGCCTTGCAGAGAAAATCTACATCATGAAGGCCAACACAGTGATTGTGGGGACCGTGAAGACCGAGGTGCCGGACGCCCGGGGGCCAGTGGAGCCCGAGTTGGAGGCGGAGCTGGAGGTGGACTATGCCCCCCACTACCCCGAGCAGGAGACAGAGCCGCCCCTGGACAGCCGCGGGGACGTCATGTTCTCCGTGGAGGAGGAAGGGAAGGAGGATCCCTGCCCCACAATGGCCTCTGAGAAGTGAGGCCCCATCTGGGCCGGGGCTGGGAGGGTGACTGAGTGCCCCATGGAGGACGGGGTGGCGCTGGTCACTAAGCTGGGAGCCTCCGGCATTGAGCAGTGGACTGAGGACAGGGCACCCTTCCCTCTGCTGCTCTGACGGTGCTGGTCCAGGGCCCGGCATGCACTGCGGGAGGGGCCGCAGGCTGGTTCCCAGCCCCTGCCCACGCCGCAGGCCTCTGTCCCTGGCCTCAGAAGTGACACCCACCAGGCCTCCTGGCGCACCGCCAGCCCCCAGTTACTGTAAGCATGGCTCCCGGTGGGCACGGAGCCAGCAGCTGTGGCTTTTTCTCCTGAGTCAGGAGGGAAGTCGCGGGCTGGGGCGTTGTCACCCGCACCATCCGGGGTGCAGCTGTCACTGGGGTGAGGGTGCAGTCTGGTGCCCTGCCCTGCTCGACCTGAGCGGAGCTGCCCACTTGCCGTGCCCTGTAGCTCCCACGATGGACCCAGCGTCAATTCACCAGGCCCAGCGCGTCCCCACCGGTCCCTGTAGCCAGAGGCGTTTCGGGGCCCAGATCTCTGTAGACCCTCTGCAGCTGCAGTGCCCTGCCCTGGCCAGAGAGCCTTGCCCTCCAGCGCTGCTGGAGAAGGCTGGGACTTCCTCCCCACCCCTGGGAGACAGGAACTGCAGCCCTTCCTGGGGTCCTCGACTGCTCTACCTTGCTCTGCCCTGGGAACGAAGACTCAGTTTCCCTAGATGGGTCACTCTGACAAAGCCACACCCCGCCCCATGGGCTCCCACCATTCTGCACCCTCTAGGGTGTGGATGTCAGAAAGCACCCTGTCCCACACAGATGTCCCTTCCCACTGCCTCCTGCACAATAGGAAGAGTGCGGGGAGGTTCAACCTGGACTCCAGACGCCCTGCACTTCACACTACGGAGCGAGACGGCTCTGGCTTCCAGCCCGTGGCTGCTCCCAGGCTTCTAACAAACAAGTGACCCGATGTTCCATCTGCACAGCTAGAGACTCCTGGACTTACCCCTGGGGGCCAGCCGGGGGCGTGTGCGTGTGTGTGTGTGTGTGTGTGTGTGTGTGCGTGTGCGTGCGTGCGTGTGTGTGTGTGTGTGTGTATTTACTCACCGGCCAGTCACGCTCTGGAGGAAGTTGGGCTGGTTCAGGAATCACGAGGGTAGTTTCTGAAACCGCTCAGATGTTTTTGGGAAAGTTGGAGTGGTGGTGGCTTTGTAAGAAGTGGTAATACCAAGCCTTGGACATTTGCCAGAAGGACTTCAAGTGGGCCAAGCGATATTTGTCCAGTGGCTTTGTGCCAGAATGGAGTGGGTGTGCCTGGCACCCCCCCAGAACTGTGCCATGAAGAGCCAGTGGATACCACATCCTGCCCACCCAGCAGGGTAGGCCGTGCTGGTGACTTTGACTAGAGGATATCTTACTTGTTTTTGTTTTGTTTTTGTTTTTTTTGGTGTTGGGGAGTGAACCCAGGGGCACTCTACCTCCGAACTATGCCCTCAACTATTTTTATTTTTTTTACTTTGAGACAGGGTCTCGCTAAACTACCCAGGCTGGCCTTGAACTTGCAATCCTGTCTCAGCCTCCCGTGTCACTGGGATTAAAGGTACAAACCACTCCACCTGTCTCACCACACATTTTAGCAAAATGGTGTACTCCTTTGCCTGTTAGCTCGCCCGTCACACAACTTGATCACATAAAAATCTGCGAGAGAATGAAGAGGCACGAGGCTGAAGAAGGGTCATAGACATTGGGAGTATTTGAGAACTGAACTGGAAGGTCGAGGGGTCCCCTCCTGCCCCCAGGCCAGGGATTTTTTTTTTTTCCCTGTATCCTGACATTGTGGCCAAGGACAAGAGCCCACTACCTGCTGGGACAGCCCTTCTTGTTGCTGGAGGCTCGTCTTTCGCCTTGGAGGCTGATTCTTTGTCTGGGTAGCCAGCCACTGGCTCTCCGAGGTCACTCAATAAAGCTGCCCTTTTCATGAGGCTGCACTGGGGTATTTGCAAAGGGATTCTGGGCCTCTCTGGACTTCTTCCCTCTGGGCTGCTCTGTAGCTTTGGAAAAGGGACTCTCCAAATGCTGGGCAAATGCTGGAGGCCTGGGAGGCGGGGGAAGGCTGGGGGTCTCCCACCCTAGGCACAGCTCAGGGCCATACTGGGGCCTGCTCCCGGCAGGCACAGGCAGCCCTCCTGCAGCTCCCATGTGGGGTGGAAGATACAGAGGATGGTGGACAGACCCCTCTCCCCATCCCCAGCACTGCAGCCCACACCCAAGCCTGCCACTGAGCCAGCCTCTACCTGCCACCCAGTCAGCCCAGAAGGCAGGGGACAGTCCCTATTCGAACATCAGTAGGGGACCCTTCTTAACCTCAGGAGGTCAGGTGGACAGAGACCCACCTGTTAGAGCAGAGCTTCCCGGACCTCGAAGAACCCTCCCTTCCCACATCTCTTCCTGAACAGTCGTGAACAGGGGTGACCACAAGTGATAAGGGTCCTACTGAAGCTGTTGCCTGAAAGGAAAGTCGTTTCCCAAGACCGCCGTAGAGGTTGTAAAGTATTCTGTGGTTTCTAGAAGCTGGAAGGCACCGATCCCTAAAGTGGAGCCAGAGGACCGACTCCCCAGAGTGGCTCGCTCTCCCTCTCCACTCTGCTCCTCGACAGAGTCCTGAAGACTCTGTCCCCTGTCCCCAGGCACTGATGTGTCAAGCTGATGGATATGAAACTGTAGAGCTGAGGGGCGGCTCTCCAGCTGCTGTTTCTCTCGTACAGAGAGGGGTGGTGGTCTACAGTCAGATCCAGTTTCAAATCCCAGCTCTGCTATTTACCAGCTGGTGACTTTGGTTATATCCCGTGATCTCAGGAAGACTCACTCTCTCAGTCCATTTTCTGTTGCTATAACAGAACACCCGAGATGTGGTCATTAATAAAGAAAAGAGGTTTGTTTTTGGCTCACAGTTCTGGAGACTGGGAAATTCAAGACTGGGCAGCTGCATCTGGTGAGGGCCTCGAGCTCTTTCAACTGGCGTTTGAGAAAACAGAAGTAGAAGGAGCACGTGCCAAGAGGTGGGGCATGGGGGAGCAGCGCCAACGCCTCACTTTGTAACAGGCTGCTCTCCTCCTAACAAATCCAGACCCCGAAGAGCCCCAGAGAACACACTCATTCCTGACAGAATTAGCCAGGTCCCACAAGAGAGCCATGAGTGACCCCGAAGGTCCCTACCTCCCAGTGCAGCCACCATGGCGGCCTCGCTTCGCCTCGAGTTTTGGAGGGGACGAGTTGTAACTCAATTTTCCCCTCTGTGTAATGGGGCCGTCAGTCCCTACCCCACAGGGTCGTGGGGTTTCTCTGAGATGTCGCTTCCCTCCTTATTCCAGCTCAGCGGTCACATGTCGTGAGTGACCCCTTCCTGTGCTAAAGAGTTTGGCCCCCTCCTGCCTGCCCAAAGCCCACCTTCAAAAGGGCGTTGAACTCAGAACAGTCGTCTCCCGGAAAGACATCATAATTGGCTGGTTCCAAGGCTGCGCCCCCAAACCAGCTTTTGCTCATGTTTTTGTCTTTTTGTGGTTTGAGCCCATGGGTATTCATTCTACCTCTGAGGTACACACCGAACCCTATTCTATTTTTAATTTTTTTTTTTCGGTACTGGGGATTGAACCCAGGGACATTCTACCTCTAAGCTACACCCCCCAGCCCTATTTTTCATTCCTTATTTTGAAGCAGGGTCTCACTAAGTTTCGGAGAACCTCACTAAGTAGCTGAGGCTGGCCGTGAACCTGCAATCCTCCTGTCTCAGCCTCCCAAGTACTGGGATTATGAGTGCGCACCACCACACGCGGCTTTATTTTTAATTTTGAATCAGGGTCTCACTAAGCAGAGGGCCTTGCTATAAATTGTTCCAGGCTGGCCACGAGCCTGGGATCTTCCTGTCTCAGCCTCCCAGGTTCTGGGATGACAGGCCTGTGCCATCATGCCTGGCTGCTCATCATGTTTAACCAGAGCTTTCTGGCTGTCCTGGACACCTGGCCTCCATGCTGTGGGGACGCCCACCATGGGCGAGTCTGTTCTCTCTCTCTGTGGGGGCCCCCCCAGAACCCTTCAGATCAGTCACAGGACTGGCTATTTGTTGATGTCTGAAACTTTGGGCATGTTTGTGAGGTACTGTGGGAACCACTCGTGGTTCTAGAATATCCCAGACTGCACCACACTGCTGCTCAAGATTTTGATTAAAGAGTGGCTTCCTTCCCTCCCTTCCAGAAAACACCTGCCACAAGCTAGGCCCACTTCGAGCTGCAGAGGGCCCATGGCACACAGATGGACTTGCTCTCGAGGGTCCCCTGTCCAGCAGTTAGGACAAACGATGGTGCTCTGTGTGTGTGTGTGTGTGTGTGTGTGTGTGTGTGTGTGTGTGTGTGTGTGTGTAGGGGAGGAGTCAGGGAAGGCTTCCCTTTGGAGGTGCACTCCAGCCCTATTTTATTTTTTTTAATTTTAAAACAGTGTCTCACTAAGTTGCAGAGAGCTTTACTAAATTGCTGAGGCTGGCTGTGCAAATTTGCAATCCTCCCTTGTTGGCCTCCCAAGTACTGGGATTAGCAAGTGTGGGCCACCACGCCCGACAAGTCCTGGGGTTACAAGTGTGCACCATAACGCCTGGCTTGGAGGTGCTCTTTGAGCTCCCCCTGAGTGACGTAAAAGCCAGCCAGGTTGGAAGGCAGGGGACAGCCCAGCCAAAGCCCCTGAAGCCAGGGAGCGCCCAGCCTTGCCATTCAAGAGAACACTGCAGCCTGCGGATGCTGAGCGAGGGGCGTGAGCAGGGGAGGCCTGGTCTTGGAGGGCTGGCAGCCACTTAGATTTTGTCTTAAGAACACTACTCGGCCAGGCGCAGTGACACACTCCTGTAATCCCAGTACTTGGGAGGCTGAGACAGGAGGATCACAGGTTCGAGGCCAGCTGCAGCAACTTAGCAACACCCTATTTCCAAAAAAAAAAAGGGGGGGGGCTGAGGGTGTAGCTCAGAGGTGGAATACCCATGGGTTCACTTGCTGGTACCAAAAAAAATAAATAAAAATATAAAAGAACACCATTCTGCGTTTATTTCTTTTTGCCTAAGGTTAGAACAATGCATATCCTGGTATTATTTCCACCAGGGGCAAGAAACGTCAAGGCTTGGGCGTCAAAGGCTGCGTGAACCTACTGCAGAGGGAGGAGGGAAGGGACTAAGTCGCTGGCAGCCAGGAAGCCTGTGGAATGTGTCTTCTCGGAAAGTGCAGGGAGCTAAGACAGCATTCCTGGTTACTGTCAGCCGGCAGCCGGGAGGTGAGCCACCCATAGGACTAGGTTCCTCTTTCTTAGGGTGAGTCCCAGGGAGAACAAAAACCAAACTAGAAAGTCCTGGGGAGGCCAGAGGCTTTAGGCTTTGTTTACATTTTCGTGTGGTGTTTGTTTTCCAAGGCAGCGGGCCTCCCTAGGATTGTTTTAGTATCACTGTGTCAAGGCCTTCTTTCTTACCTCTCTAACCCTCCTGGAGGTGTGAATTTCTCCCCCCCTCCCTCTCTCTTTTCTTTTCCTTTCTCTCTCTCTTTCTTTCTTTCTTTCTTTCTTTCTTTCTTTCTTTCTTTCTTTCTTTCTTTCTTTCTTTCTTTCTTTCGTACTGAGGATGGAACCCAGGGGCATTCTACCTCTGTGCTGCACCCTCAGCCCAATTTTATTCTGAGCTGAGGCTGGCCAAGAACCCGTGATCCTCCTGTCCCAGCCTCCCAAGTACTGGAATTACAAGCATGGGCCCCCACGCTGGGCTGGAGGCCTGGATTTCATTTTGAGCCCTGGCTATGGGCACCTGGGCCTTCAGGGTTCGGCCTCCATCTTAACCAGTTCCTGGCCATGCCGCCTCAAGCAAAGCCCCTGGGCTTTCAAATTGGGTTTCCTGATTTGCAAAAGGGACATGAACATAATAGTTGCCTTGCAAGAGGTGGCAGGGTGATGAGAATGAAGTGTCCAGCCTAGTCCTGGGCACCTGTTCAGTGTCCAGTCAATGATAGTCAGCAGGAGCTGCGTTGTCAAATCTCGAGCTCGCCCCAGCCTTTCCACATTCTCTGTGCATCTGGGCTCCAAAATCATGGTCCTGGAAGCTAATCAGGTTGGGTCGCAGCGAGGCCATTGTCACACAGCTGGGAAGGGCAGGAGCTGGGGTCCAGCCCCCAACTCTGTGATTCTGAGTCCCTCCCCGTGCCCAGGTGGCCCAGCTGCCTCTGTAGTCAGAGGCGGGCCATGAGCATCATTGGGTCCTTTGCCTCCTGGACAAATTGCCTTTCACCTCCAAGTCATCAGGGCAGGGAAGTGGGAGGAGGTGGATTTTATTTTTCCTTCTATGGGGAGGAAGGAAAGGCCAGTTGCAAGAGGTCAGATGCCGGGCCAGGTGTGGCTCTGAGTCCTCTGACTGGGCAGAAAGGACATGGAGACAACCCAGCCACCTGCAGCCACTTTCCAGGAAGTCATGTGTGATGCTGGAGCACTTTGCACCCAGGTCGTGTTATGTCCCAGTGACTGTATAAAGGAGCATGCTGATTTTATTTTATTTTATTTTATTTTTGGTACTGGGGATTGAACCCAGGAGTATTCTATCTCTGAGCTATACCCCCAGCCCTTTTCACTTTCTTAATTTATGAGTAGTTACTGACTTAACCCTTCTGGTTACCTCTTGCTCTATAATAAACCACCTCAAAACTTCGTGGCTTAAGACAACAATGGTCGTTTGTTTTGCTCAGGTTTCGGTGGTTTGGCTGGGGCTCGGCAGGGAAGGTCTCTACTCACACAGCACCCACCGTGGCAGGATCTGGAGACTCCACTTCCTGGAGGGCTGGCATCTGCTCCTCTCCCGGAAGTAACTTGGGCTTCCTTACAGCATGGCGCTGGAACCCTAGAGCCCCAGAGGTAGGAAGTGGAAGGGGCCGGGTCTTCAAACCTGGGCCCAGAAACTGGTACCGCATCACTTTTATTTATTTATTTATTTATTTATTTATTTATTTATTTATTTATTTATTTATTTGTGGTACTGGGGATTGAATCCAGAGGCATTTACCTACAAGCTATACACTTAGCCCTTTTTATTTTGAAACAAGGTGTCTCTTCATTGCTGAGGATCTTGCTAAATCACTGAGGCTTGCCTTGATTCTGTGATCCTCTTGTCTCTGCCTCCCAAGTACTGGTATTATAGGCATGCAGTATGTGTGTGTGATCGATCACACCTAGGCATACTCTACAACTGAGCCACATCCCTAACCCTTTTTATTTTATTTTTTAAGGTTCTTGCTACATTTATCCAGGTAGTTTCGAACTTGTAATTCTCCTGCCTCAGCCTCCTGAGTTGCTGGCATTACTGGTGTGCACCACTGCACTTGGCTTATGGCACTTTTTTTTTTTTTTTTTTTGTACTGGAGTTTAAACCCAGGGACATTCTACCTCTGAGCTACACCTGCAGCCCTTTTTATTTTTATTTTTAAACAGGTTCTCTCTAAGTTGCTGAAGTTCTTGCTAAATAACTGAATCTGGCCATACCTACTGACACAATATCCCAACATCCTTTTTTTTTTTTTTTTTTTGGTACCGAGGATTGAATCCAGGGGCATTCTACTTCCAAGCTACACCCCCAGCCCTATTTTATTTCTTACTTGGAAACAGGGTCTCACTAAGTTGCTGAGAGCCTCAGTACGTTGCCAAGGCTGGCTTTGAACGTGTGATCCTCCTGTTTCAGCCTCCCAAGTACTGAGATTACAAGTGTCCACCGTCACGGCCGGCTACGGCATCACTTTTTTTTTTTTTTTTTTTTTTTTTTGCAGTCCTGGGGATTGAACTCAGGGGCATTCTACCTCCGAGCTACACCCCTAGCCCTATTTTTTATTCTTTAATTTGAAACTGGGTCTCACTAAGTTGTGGAGTGCCTCACTAGGTAGCTGAGGTTGGACTCGAACCCAGATCCTCCGGTCTCAGCCTCCCGAATGCTGGGATTACAAGCGTGCGCCACCACGCCCGGCACGGCATCACTTTTGACACCCTGTATTGGCCAGACACAGAGCTCAGACTCAAGGGGAAGTGACCCAGACCCTGCTGCTTCAATGGGAGGAAAGACCAAGAATTTTGCAACCACACCACACGTCTGGCACTGCTCATAACCCTTTATGTGTCGCCTTGTTCCATCCTAATAACTTTATCATTAGTCCTAGAGCTGGCTCCAGAAAGCCAAACAAACTGCTGTAATCCCAAGTTTCCCTGGCTGGGATTCGAACCCACGTCTTTCTGTCTCCAGAGTGGGGCTGACCCGAGCGCTCGGGGACCCATGCTGTTAGCAGGTGGCAGGGCTAGAATTCAAACCCGTAGCCATCTGTCTTGAGAATATTGGCGACACCCTCCAGAAAGAGAATCAGCACCCCCCCCCCCCGCAAGGCCTCTGGCTGGCCTCCTCGGAGGAGGGGGGCAGAATCTGGCACCTTGGAGGGCCAGGTGGGGGCCTCTTGGGGCTGCACAGAACCTGGCCAGGAAGTCAGAGCTGTGGGCAGATTATGCAAGCGCAGACTGGCAGCAGGGACGTTGTTTTTCTCAGCGGTCACACTTAACTCAGGAAATACCCAGAGCTTTGGCAAGTATGAAGGGAAGGCCCCCACCCAGGCAGAAGACCCTCCATGAACACTGGGCAGTCGCACAGAGCCGGCAGGGTCCCTGCCATCCAGGGAGGCATGCGCGAGGAGGAAAGACAGCAGGAATGATTTCTTTTTTGTTGTTTTGTTTTGCTTTTTGGTACTGGGGATGGAACCCAGGGACATCCTACCTCCGAGCTATACCCCCAGCCCTATTTTATTTTGAAACAGGTTCTCACTAAGTTGTGGAGGGCCTCACTAAGTTGCTGAGGCTGGCTGCGAACCTGCAATCCTCCTGTCTCAGCCTCCCAAAGTGTACTAGGACGACAAGCGTGGGCCACCACGCCGGGCTGAATGATTTCTTTTGAGGTTCTTCATATTCTCCCCTGTAGACCTTGCAGGGCCCTCGGAAGTGGTTCCTATTCTTAACCCTGTGCCACTATGCTACCGGTGAGGGAACCGAGGGACAGAATAGTCAAGTCACTTGCCCGAGGTCACACAGGCTAAGGGGTGTAGCCAGGATTCAAACCCAGGCCACCTGGCTGGGGTCCCAGTTACCAACCTTCTAGCTGTGCTGCTCCCCGGTGCTGAGGACCCGGCCTTTCCAGATTGTCTTACTTCCTCGCATGATTTGACCACTGTTCCTCCAGTTGGCTCAAGAAATGACCCGGTAAATCCCGCGTTCTCCTGTAAAATACCTCGCAGGCCTCCGCTGGCTCAGGAATCACACTGGCAGTGAAATTTTCCTCCTGACTTCCATCCCACCTCTCCTTTCCAAATCCTTGCTCTGTCTGGGACACTTTCTCCCAGAACCTTTGATGGCTCCCCAGTGCCTAGGAGGCACCGTCTAATCTGGTCCGGCTAACTCCCAGAGCTCCTATATCTTAAACCCCCTCTCAGACCTAACTGTGTCCCCTCGGTCACCAAGTATGGACAGAACAACCCCAGCATGAACCCTCAAACCTCACCTCTATCCTCCTCGCCCAGAAAGCCTTCTGCCTTCCAGGACACCCCGGCCAGGACCTCTGTGTCCCTTGAGCTCCCACAGCGCTCACTGCGAGGGGGCCTGGAGGCCAAGTTCCCAAAGTCTGGTAAAAATGATCTCTATCTGAAAAGGCAAATTCATTCATTCATTCTTTCTTTCACCCAGCCACTCATTTAGTTGCTTAAGCCCCAGATCTCCGGAGCATCTACTGCACGTCAAGTGCCGTGCTGGTCCTGGGGACACAGGCTGGCGGTGGCCGGGTGTGCAGTGAGGTTTTCAGGGTGTCAAAGCCTGGTCCTGAGACTCGAGAATTTCGGGGCTCTAGCGTCCACTGGATGCTGGGTCCCCGCTTCCTCCCCTGTAGAACGAGCTCCGTAAGCATACTGCTCGCCAAGGGATGTCGTAAAGATGCGGCTCACGCATTAATTCACTAAGAATGTATTTCTAAGCCCAAACGGAGTGCCCTGCTGGATGCTGGACACGCACAGGGCCTGCCTTCCTGGAAAGGGACAGTAAAGGATATTTGTGGTGACAGAGCTGTTGGACACTGCTATGAAGACAAAGAATACGGTGGTATAGAGGGCCCTCGGCGTAAGGCAGAGGTGCAGCCCGGCTTGAGAATGTGGCTGAGCTCCTAGAGAGGTCCGGAGAAGAGAGGAATTGGGATGGGAGTGGGGGCGGTGAGGATGGGGTTGCAGGAGGCAGCGAGCAGTTGTGGCAGAATGCCCCGAAATGCGTGCGTTTGTGTCTGGGGTGGACACTACTCCCCCTCCCCCCCGCCCCATGCATTCGCATCTCCAGGTTTTTTTTTTTGCGGTACTAGGAATTGAACTCAGAGGCATTCTACCTCCGAGCTATACCCCCAGCCCTATTTTTTATACTTTATTTTGAAACTGAGTCTCGCTAAGTTGCAGAGTGCCTCACTAGGTAGCTGAGGCTGACCTCGAACCCGGATCTTCCTGTCTCAGCCTCCCAAATGCTGGGATTACAAGCGCGCAACACCACGCCTGGCTTTCCAGGTTTCTAAAGAAGAAAAGGTGAGATGACTTCGCCAGTGGAAGTTGTTTGCTAGGTGCCGAGAATGGAGGCTGCTGGGGATGGGCCTGGTCCTTGGTGGGGAGTTGCAATGCTTGGGGATGCTCCTGGGTTTCCTTCCACATTGCAAGGCTGAGCGCTTTAGGAACTCCTTGGGGGAAGCCTCCCCTATACTTCCCGGGGGACCCAGGGCTCCCCTCTAGGGAGGCAGAACACATTGCCTCCCAGACCCTGATTCTTACAGCATTCCTCCAAAGCCAGGGTTATTTATCTCCACTCTTTTTTTTTGTGTGTGATACTGCTGGGGATTGAACCCAGGGGCATTTTACCTCTGAACTACACCTTCAGCCCTATTTTTTATTCTTTATTTGGAAACAGGGTCTCACTAAATTGTGGAGGGCCTCACAAGTTGCTGAAGCTGGCCATGAACCTGCGATCCTCCTGTCTCAGCCTCCCAAGTCCTGGGATCACAAGCCTGTGCCACCAGGCCCGGCTCATTTATCCCCATTCTAAAGTTGAGGAAACAGAGGCTCAAGGAGGTGAAGTGATTTGTTCAAGGTCAAAGTCACAGGCCAGTAAATGGCCAGAGCAAGGACTTGACCTCAGGTCTAGGTGATGGCCAAGTTGTTAGCTGAATTGCCTAAAACAGCCTTTGGCTGGGCTTCTGAGTACCTGAAATTCCCCACTGGTCTCTAGGGAATAAAGGTTCTTGGGATCCTCCTTTGGGGCGCAAGATTAAGAGCAGGGTCTCGGAGGTCTAAGGGCAGAGGAACAGCAGCTGCTCTGCCTGGCCTATACAGTCAGTACTCAGTAAGTACGTGTTGGGTCTGCAGGGCAGGCAGGACAGACCTGGGGGGCGGGGGGGGGGCGGGGGGATCCAGTTTCCTGAGAGTGAAATCATGAAGACAAACTTTACCTTGGGGACAAATAGAGGTGGCCAGGTCATTGCCACCTATTTCAAGAAGGCCCAGGACAGCTGGGCATGGTGTGCTTGCTTGTAATCCCAGTACTTGGGAGGCTGAGACTGGAGGATCTGGGTTTGCGGCCAGTCTCAGCTAGTGAGGCCCTCCACAACTTAGTAAGACCCTGTTTCAAAATAAAGACTAAAAAATAGGGCTGGGGTGTAGCTCGGAGGTAGAATGTCCCTGGGTTCAATCTCTAGTACTGAAAAAATAAATAAATAAATAAATAAATAAATAAATAAATAAATAAATAAATAAAAAGAAGGCCCAGGACAAGCCAGGCATGGTGGCACATGTTTGTAATCCCAGTACTTGGGAGACTGAGACAGGAGGATCTCAGTTTCAAGGCTAGCCCCAGCTGCTTAGTGAGGCACTCTGCAACGTATCGAGTCCCTGTTTCCAGATGAAGCATTAATAATAGGGCTGGAGGTGTTGCTCAGAGGTAGAATGCTCCTGGGTTCCATCCCTATTACCAGAAAAAAAAAAAAAAAAAAAGCCCAGGACTCCTCAGCCAGGGTTGCTTCATCCCTCCTCTGAATTATCTATCCCCACCCTCAGCTCTTACCAAGAACGTGTCCATGATGAGTCACCGCGTCCAGCCCTGCACTGCTCTGGCCAGGGCTACAGCAGACACGCACACTGGCAATCATCTAAGTGAGCAAACACTGGGAAATTGAACTGGGGGAAAATGACTTGTTTCTTTCTCCTTCTGAATAGAGGAAGGAAAAAGTCTCTGGGGGGAAATGAGGTCAGTGACGTCGGTGCTGCACACTCTTGCTGAGGAGTGGCAGGCCCAGAAAACCCTGCATGAAATAGGTTTTTTCAGATTATGATGAGATCTGCTGTAGAAAAATGTGTTCTGTCTTATGCGTCCACACTCTACTAGCTATATAGACTCAGGTGAGTTGCTTCAGTAATCTATAAAATAGGACTACTAGGCCACACTGTCCTGGAGTTATTGCAAATTCAAATGGGATGCTAGACATAGAGGTGGGGAATCAGGGAGGGGGGCTGACACCTTTCACCCCTGCCACACCCAAATGCCCAGAGGAAAAACTGAAAACCATGAAATGCTGTGGAAGAGGTTCAGAAAAAATGAAGGGTATACCATGTTCATGGATGGGATAAATTGGTGCCGTAGTGATGTCCATTCACCTCCAAAATCACCTGTCAGTTCAGTGACATCTCAACTTAAATCATAGTTGGAGTTTGAGGAACTTGACAAAAAAAAAAACCCTACTAATAAGAATAGATGGTTCAGCAATAGACCCGTGTACTTATGATAAATGATAAAAGAATGGACTATGTGGCTGATGGTGTAAGAGAGACGAATTCACTCTATGGAGAGAAATGAGGTTGGGATTCTAGACCTTCCATGCCATAAGCAATCCAGATGTATGAAAGACCTAGAAATAACGGCCTGGTGGCACATACCTGTAACCCCAGTTCTTGGGAGGTTGAGACAGGAGGATCTTGGGTTTGAGGTCAGCCTCAGCAACTTAGACCCTTTTTCAAAATAAAAAGAGCTGCTGGGCATGGTGGTTCACACCTGTAATTCCAGTACTTGGGAGGCTGAGACAGGAGGATCGCAGGTTTGCGGCCAGCCTCAGCAACTTAGTGAGGTCCTCCACGACTTAGTGAGACCCTATTTCAAAGTAAAAAAATAAAATAGGGCTGGGGGCATAGCTCCGAGGTAGAATACCCCTGGATTCGATCCCCAGCACCACAATAAGTAAATAAATAAATTAAAAGGGCCGGGGGTAGCTGTGTGTGGTGGTGCATGCCTGTAATCTCAGTACTTGGGAGACAGAGACAAGAGGATAGCAGGTTCAAGGATAGCCTTAGCAACTAGCAAGACACTCAGCAACCTAGTAAGACCCTGTATTAAAAAAAAAAAAAAGCCTGAAGGTGGGGGTAGCCCAGAGGTAGAATGTCTCTAGATTTAATCCCCAGTACCACAGAAAAGGGAGGCTGGAGGGCTGTAGCTTGGAGGTAGACCACCCCTGGGTTCAATTCTAAGAACAACAACAACAACAAAAGGCCTAAACATAAGAGGTAAAATTAAAAAGCTAATGGAAAAAATATAGAAAAATATCCTATGCTAGGCACCATAGCACATAGATGTAATCTCAGTTACTTGGGAGGCAGAGGCAGGAGGATCTCAAATTTGAAGCTAGCCCCAGCAACTCAGAATAAAAAAAAAAATAAAAAGGGCAGGGGTATAGCTCAAGGGTAGAATGGTCTTGGGATCAATCACTAGTACTGAAAAAAGAAGGAAAAGAAAAGAAAAAAAAAAGATAGGAAGAAAAAGAAAAATATCTTCCTGATCCAGAGGCAGAGAAGAACCTTTTAACTATAACCCAAATAAGCATCCATGGTATGGTTTTGGTTACATCAAAATTAAGATTTTTTTAAAACAATAAAGGACACCATAAACAAGGATAGCAAACAGAAAACTAAGTAGAGGAAGTCTCTAGGATGTCTAAAAATGACAGGGGATTAATATCTAGAATATACGAGGAATTATTGCAAAGCTACAAGAAGACAGGAAATAATAAAAATATGATCAAAGGATGTGAACAGGCCGTTCAGAGAGGGGAAAACCCAAGTGACTAACAAGTAATGGAGAGGTGCTCAAACCCAAGAGCCCCGAACCCCCGTTCAGAGAAATGCAAATGAAGTAACAGTGGGCTCCACTTCACACCGGTTGAATTGGCCAAAATCAGAACATTGACTAATGGTGAGTTCAGGGGGAGTGTGGGGAAAAGGGAACTTCGCCTGCCCTGCTCCTGCCCGTGTGACAGGTGTGGTCATCCCAGAGAGCCCTCTGGCAGTGTTTGTGAAATAGGTAGGCAAACACTCCTGGATCCAGCAGCCATTCTCCAGGGTCAAACACCCACAGGCACCATGGGATTTATCGGGGTTACAGGCATTGGGAGGGAAAAATAAAGCGGGGTGGGGGGTTGAGGGGAGGCTTAGGGCCGGCGGGTAGCTCAGTGGTATCGTACGTGCCTTGTAGGGCAAGATTTGAGCTGTGTGATCTGCTCAATGCTCTGCACCTGAGCTACAAAAAATGAGAAAGCCAGAAAAGTTATGCAAAAAAAAAAAAAAAGATTCCGCTCCGACCAGCCACAAAGTTGTGAAATGCCTGGGAATTAATTACTTACAGGAAGGGGGTGACGGATGGAAGGAGAAGAGGCTGGTGGAGGGGAGAGAGGTTCCTGCCCAGGCCAGAAAGGCCACTTGTAAGAGGATGCTCAGGACCCCAGAGAGGACCCAGGGGAGGCAGGGAAACTGAGGCAAGGGTACGTGGAGGGCAGTTGCTGTTGCTTATCTTGGTATCTGTCTAGAGAAGCGTGGTCCAAGGACCAGGGATGGGACCAGCTGCTCCCCAGGGCCGGAAGGAGAGATCAGAAGGGTT
>PVLC010005416.1:0-76481 GCA_004027655.1 Graphiurus murinus
GCAATACCCATGAAATTACCAAGGACACTCCTCACAGACATAGAAAAATCAGTCCTTAAATTCATCTGGAAAAACAAAAAGCCCAGGATAGCCAAGGTAGTTCTTAGCAATAAAAATCATGCAGGAGGCATCACAATACCTGACTTCAAACTCTACTACAAAGCCACAGTAATAAAAACAGCATGGTATTGGCACAAAAGAACTTTTTAAAAAGACTTCTTTTAGCTGCAACAACCAAGGAATGGACATATGGGCACCTGTTGGAGAAATTGTTAACACCTCTACACCACCTCATGACTGGACACCTTGTGAAAAGGATGCAGAATGTTTTGAGAACAGTATAAGATGGAGACGGTGCAGGGCTTCTGCTCCCCTTAGATATTACACTTCTCTGTCAAACACTTATCTAGAGGATTGGTCAGTAGGACAGGTTTAACATTTAGCTCTTCTGAATGCTAACAATACCATTGCTGACATTGCTACATCTAAAATACCTTTTGGGTTTACTGCAGGCATGTGGATATTTCCACCTCACTTCCCTCAAATTCACATCTGGAAGATAGCAGCAGCTTTGGGGAAGTCTCCACCTTTAGAGTAATAAGTTCTTCAGCTCAGGGGAAGATCTCTTCCTTTAGAGTTTTAAATCCTTCAAAAAAACATGTTGTTGCTGCCTGTGTGCATCCTCCTTATCTCTTACTGTATGGAAAGGTTAATATGACTTTTGAAAATGATAAATTCCTTGTTGCTTGTACTAATTGTCAGTTAACTTCATGTATTTCTACCATTCCACATAACACTCAGGTGTTAATTGTTAAACAACCTCCATATGTGATTTTTCCTGTGAATTTAACTGAAACCTGGTATTCTGACTCTGGAGCTCTTATATTTCAAAATATCAATAAGGCCTTGAGCCAGCCTAAGAGATTTACAGGCTTATTAATTGCTGGCATTGCTGCACTACTCTGGTCACTACAGCAACTACTGCTGCTGTGGCTTTGATCCAGGAAATTCAAATGGCCCATCATATCAATCAGCTGTCAAAAAATGTAACACAAACTTTGGAAACTTAAGAGTGTATAGATACTAAAATTGAAATGCATATTGAAGCATTATTTGATACAGTAGAATATTTGGGAGATAGGATTGATTATATTGAACATAAAATTAAGGAGTTAAGACTGTAAGCTAGCATTCAATATCATGCATAATACAAATGGATTTGTGTTACTCCTAAGGTTTATAATGATAGTCAGTATAATTGGACGAGTGTTAAAAATCATCTCCAAGGGATATGGCACGGCGTTAATTTGTCTTTAGATCTATCAGCCTTGCACAGCTAGATCACGGTGCTAAAAGATGCTCCAGAATTGTCTTTTGATTTGGCAAAAATGATTGATGATTTTGTAACTAATATTTGAAATGCTATGCCAAAGCTCCCATCATTTAACTGGCTGGAGCAATTAACCGCTCTCCTCTTTGTGATCATTATCATTGCTATAATTTTAAAGCTTGTCTTCTGGGCCCAAAAGCAAGATCATAATTCTAGGATGGTCAAGAAAGCACTGGCCTCCTTGGCTGATAAAAACTAGCTGGCTCAGATATGGGTAAACATGATCAACCCATAATACAGGACCTCCATAATGGGCAACTAGGAATTACTGTCAGTAACCACGTAAGACAGGAACTTGATCAACCAGTCAAGTCTCCAGAGACGGAAAAGGTACTGGAGATTTCCTTGAACTATGACAGAGGCCTCTTTAAAAAAGAAAAAGAGAGGATTTGTGGGAAGCAAAAAGAACTTATGTGAATTACAAAAGACTTAGGGAGCTAAAGATAACTGCATACTGTCAAGGCTATTTGAGCGATTAAAATTCAGCCAGTTCCTGTAAGTGCTCCTTGTGCATAACACAACCTTGGAGGTGATAAATTTGTAACTCCTGAGAAAATGAAGTGTTTGAAAGTTTATGGTCTGTGTTGCCTGCTTTTTCCTGTAAGGGGGTAGTAAGATAAAGGCTGTTAGATAAAGTAAAAGTAACTTAAAAGAAATAACAGATGTTTCTTCAGGGCCTGATTGTCTCCACCTGGTCTTGGGGGTTTTTTGAGATAATGCCTGTTTCCCTCATACTAGAGGTCATCTTTGTTTTTCTAAGCATATAAAAACCCTATCTTCACTTATTAAAGTTTAACATTGTTCCCCTTGCAAGGTCTGTGTCTGTGTGTGTGTTTGTCTGTGGCGCCTGGTCATGTCTGTCTTTCGTGTTATTATTATTATTCAGCTTCCAGTTGGCTCAGCAAAAAAAGAAACCTCAGCAGGCACACTGCAGTGCTTCCCACCACATCCACATTTTACTATCATATTGGTCTTTGCAGAAGACAGATGGATCTTGAAAAATAACAATTGATTATTGTAAGCTTAACCAAATGAGTGGTGAATCCAATTGAAACCACTATCAGCTGCACTTTCATTGCTTAAGAAGATTAATATTTTTGGTACCTGATATGCAGCTATTGGTTTGGCAAATGTCATACATATGCATAAGGCCCACCAGAAGCAATTTGCTTTCAGTTTGTAAGGAAAGAAGTACACCTTCACTGTCCCACCTCAGGGTTTATGAACTCTCCAACCCTGAGCCATAACTTAGTTCCCAGAGGTATTAATTACCTTTCTCTTCCACAAGGTATCACACTGGTTCACTGCATTGATGACATTATATTGATTGGACCAACTGAGTAAGAGGAAAAAATTTCCATTTACAAATTTCCAACATGAATAAAATACCTAGATATAACCATAAAAGACCTCTATGATGAAAATTACAGAACCAGAAGAAAGAAATAGAAGACTTTAGAAGGTAGAAAGATTTCCCATGTTCCTGGATGGGCAGAATAAACATTATCAAAATGGCCATACTTCTTAAAGCAGTATGCATACTCAATGCAATCCCCATTAAAGTACCATCATTTTTTACAGAAATAGAAAAAAACACTCCTAAAATTCATATGGAAAAACAAAAGGCTCAGAATAGCCAAAGCAATTCTTAGTAACAAAAACTACACTTGAAGATCACAATACCTGACTTCAAACTATATTTCAAAGCTACAAAAAAAACAACATAGTATAAGAACAAAAACCATCACATGCATAAATGGTGCAGAATAGAAGATAACGAAAGTAACCACCACACCTATAGCAACTTGATCTTCAAAAAGGAGCCAAAATCAGACACTAAATAAAAGATAATCTTTTCAATGAGTGGTTCTGGTAAAACTGGTTAACTATATGTAGAAAAATGAAATTAAATCCCAACATCGTATCTTGCACAAGAGTCAACTCAAGGTGGATAAAAAATTTAGAAACAAGACCAGAGACTTTTCAACTACTAGAAAAAGGGTGTAGCACCATCTCTCCAACACATAGGCATCATAAAAGACTTCCTCAAAAAGATCTCCAAGCCCAGAAAAAAATAAAAAAATCAATAAATGGGGTTATAGCAGATTAAAAAGCTCTGTGCAACAAAGAAAATTTTCAAGAACCTAGAATGGAAGAAAATCTTTGCCAGATACCCCTAATGTGGAAGATTAATATCTGGAATCCATAAAGAGCTTAAAAACTTAGTACTAAAAAGGAACCAAATTAAAAGTGGGCAATGAATTTGAATAGACACTTCTCAAAAGAAGAAATACAAATCACGAATAAATATATAAAAAATGTTCAACACATTAGCAATCAGGGAAATGCAAGTCAAACTATTCTGAGTTTCCATCTAACCTCAGAATAGCAATTATCAGGAATACAAACAACACTAAATGCTAGCAAGAATGTGGTGAAATAGGAAATCTTATACACCATTGGGAATGCAAAGTATTACAGCTGCTATGGTGACCAGTATGGAGGTTCCTTTAAGAACCCCCTTGCTAGCCTTACCACTCTTGCAGATCCTCCCAATGGCAGTGGAATCAGACTACTCTAGGAACACACACATTTCCATGTTTACAGCAGCTTAATTCCATAACCAAACTATAGAACCAGCCGAGGTGTCCATCCACAGATGAATGGATGACAAAACTATGGTATATACACTTGATAGAATTCTACTCAGTCATAAAAGATAACACAAATATGTCATTTGCAGGAAAATGGATGGAACTTGGCAGAAAGCTGATACTTAATAAATATCATTCAATTGAAATATTTGTTAAGCTCAAATGTGGAGAATAAGTATGTATGCCCTGTATCTATTTGCCCATCCAATCATTCATGAGACAGTTTTGTCATATTCTTATTTTGCCAATAATAAAAACAGTGCTTGTTATAGTCACAATTACACAGGCATCAACTACACCCTTTATTAATTTCAGGAAAATAGATTGTGTAGGAGAGGGCCTGTCCTACATAGAGCTATTTTTATTCTTTTTTTCTCTTGTATCGATGCATTGTAATCATACATCTTGATTAGTTTAGAGTGATAGAGGCATACATGCACATAGCACTCATTGAGCCCTTCCCCAGTTACCATCCCACTCCCTCTCTCTCTTCATCTGTCTTAGATGAGTTTGTATGAATACATCATGTCCATTGAAGTGTTTCCCATTTCAAGTCTTCCTCCCCTCCCATCTCCCTCAGTTAGGTTCCCTTCTTTACTCTTTGCTCTTTTGTCTGGAGTGCTTTCTGTGTCCCAATGTCTTCCTAACTTCTGCACATGATGGAGAATATCTGACTCTTCATTTTTGTGACTGACTAATCTCACTTAGCATACTATTCTCCAGGTCCATCCATTTTTCTGCAATGACATAATTTTGTTCTTTGGATGAGTAAAATTTCATTGTCCATATATCCCATAATTTTACAATCCATTCATTTGTTGATGGACATATTGCCTGGTTTCATAGTTTGACAATTATGAATTGTGCTGCTATCAACATCAACATAGATATGCATGCATTGGTGTGGTAGTCTTGTTTCAATTCTTTTGGATAGATACCCAGGTGTGGTATAGATGGATCATATGGTAGGTACATTATCATTCTTCTGGGGATCCTCCACACTGTTTTCCAAAGTGGTTGCACTAATTTGCAATATCATTAACAATGTATCAGAGTTTTTACTTCTCCACATACTCATCAGCATTTGTTATTGTTTGTGTTTTTAATGATTGCCATTCTAATTGGGATTAAGTGAAATATCAGGGTAGTTTTGATTTTCATCTCTCTGGTTGCTAATGATGTTGAACATTTAAATATATATATATATATATATATATATATATATATATATATATATATATATATGCCATTTGTGTTTCTTCTTTTGTGAAGTGTCTATTTAGTTTACTTGCTAATTTTTTGATGGGGTTATTTGTTTTTTGATTGTGAATTTCTTGAGTTCTTTGTATATTCTAGATATTAGTTCTCTATATTCTAGATATTAGTTAGGGGAGTAGTTGGCAAAGATCTTCTCTGTAGGATGTCTCGAGGTTCTTCATAGTTTTCTTTGCTGCACAAAAGCTCTTCAATTTGATGCAATACCACATACTAATCCTTAGTTTAATTTATTGTGCCTTTGAGGTCTTTTTGAGGAAGCTTTTTAACCAGTGCCTATATTTTGGGGTATTGGTGCTATGCTCTCTTCAAGTAATTGCAAGGCCTCTGGTCTAATTTCCAGGTCTTTGATCCACCTTGAATTGACTCTTATGCAGAATGAGAAAGGGGGATTTATTTTCATTTTTCTGCGTATGAATAACCAGTTTTTCCAATAAGTGGTAACTTATTGAAGAGGTTATTTTTTTTTCTAGTGTATGTTTTTGGTCACTTTGTCAAAAATCAATTGGTTATAAGTGTGTGGATTTGTTTCTGAATCTTCTATTCTGATCCATTAGTCTATGTGTCTGCTTTTGTGCCAATGCCATGCTGTTTTCATTACTATGGCTCTGTAGTATAGTTTGAAGTCAGGTATTATGATGCCTCCTGCATGGTTCTTATTGCTGAGAACTGTTTTGACTATTCTGGGTTCTTTTTTGTTTCTTATTAATTTAAGGACTGATTTTTCTATATCTGTGAAGAATGACCATGGTATTTTAATGGGGATTGCATTGAATCTGCAGATCATATCTGGAAGCATTATGGTCTAAAGTGTTGTGGACTCTATTCCTTGATTCACATAGATATGTTGAATTGGGACAATTAAAGAACTGATAACTTGGTTGCAGCTTAAGAAGTCTTTATGAAGTCTTTATTATAAAGTAAGAAATAGAAAGGGAAGGAAAAAAAGTAGCATGCCAGAGACATAGTGGAGAGCCTGAAAACAGATCTGTTTCCTCTCAGACCCCCAGATTTTAAATACAGTTTTTGCTGGTATTCTCTTATCAATGTTACCAAGTCAACAGGCTAGCAGCTCAGTTTCCCAGAAAGGTGGTATTATCTTGTCTCTGGACAGTGCACTTACTACATGCAGGTACTGGTAATCTTCTCTATCTCTGTTGTAACAGTTGCACATCAATTATGGATGCTTTAAAGTAACATATGGGGCTTACATCCTGCATATCAAGGCTGAGTCATAAAGAAAAAAGGATAAAGACACACTGATTGCAGCTGAGCAGTTGTATATAATCTCCACGGGCAAGGCATAAGGATCTTGCTATTCTTACAGTTTTAAGATGTGCCAGGCAGAGCTATGTGTGACCTCAGGGATTTCAATTATTTTTATACTTTTAAGGCTCTACTTGCTTCTACATTTTTACTATTGGTTAACACTGGTACAAAGGAGAGGGAGGGTGAAGTATAACAGGCAAAGTTGCGGTCTTTCCCTGCCTGAGTAGTTGCAAAGCACCCAGGCTCTGACTGCCTTTTGCATTTTTATTGGGAATCAATACGGGGACAATTTTCCAATGCCAGGACAGGAGTATGGACATTTTGATGATATTTTTTTCTGACTATCCAAGAGTATGGGAGTTAACTTCCTACAAGGACAGGAGAATGGTCACTTTAATGATGATATTTATTCTGACTCTCCAGGAGTATGGGAGATACTTCCATTTTCTAAGACCTTCTTCAATTTCTTTCTTTAATGTTCTATCATTTTCATTGTAGAAATTTTTACCTCCTTGGTTAGGTTTATTGTTAAGTATTTTATTATTTTTGAGGTTACTGTGTGTGGAAATGTTTTCTGGATTTCTTTTTAAGTGGATTTATGTTTGGCATGTAGAAAAGCTTCTGATTTTTTAGATGGATTTTTATATAAAGATACTTTGCTGAATTTTTTAATCAGTTTTAAAAGTCTTTGATTGAGTTTATTGGGTCTTCTAAGTATAAGATCATATCAGCTGCAAATAGAGATTTTGGTTTATATGGTGAATTACATGGATTTTTTTTAAAGGTGCCTTGCAGCCTTGCATCCTAATGGGAAGTAAACTCTGAGGTGCAGGTTAGTGCTGTTTGATATCATAGTTGCCACTCCTGCTTGTCTTTGAGTTCCACTGGCATGGCTTACCTTACTCCAGGCCTTCACCTTTAGTTTGTGGAAATGTTTGCTTGTAAGGTGTATTTATTGCAGGCAGCATATAGATGGATTATGGGTTTTAATCCATTTTGCCATCTTGTGTCTTTTTATTGGGGAGTTGATATTTATATTCAGTGTGATTATTGAGAAATGATTTTTAATTCCTAACATTTTGAGTTGACTTCTGTTTGCAGTAGTGTTTGTTCTTCTTTGCTTAGTTGTTTGCTTCCTACAAACTGTTGTTTCTTTGTTCTGATATTTATTTGTTAGTTCTTTTAGTTAGTCTCTGAGTATTTTCTCTAGTGCTGGTTTGGAAGACATAAATACTTTTAGTTTCTGTTTGTCATAAAAGTTTTTATTTCCTTGTGAATTTTGAGAGATAGTTTTTCTGGGTAGTAGAATCTTGACTGCAAATTATTTTCTTACAGAGTTTGGAATATGTTGCCACAGCCCCTCCTGGCTTTAATGACTTGGTTTGGAAAGTCTGGAATGATTCTAATTGGTTTGCCTCTAAATGTCACTTGGCCTTTTACTTTTGTTGCCTTTAAGATTCTGTCTTTGGCTTCTACATTAGTCCCTTTGATTATTATGTCACATAGTGAACTTCCTCTTTGGTCTTGTCTAGAGGGGGTTTTATATGTTTCCTGTACCTGTGTGTCAACTTCTCCTTCTATGTGTGGAAAATTCTCTGACATTACTTCTTTGAATAATGGTTTATTCCATTAGTTTCCCTTCTAATCTCTTGTCTATGCCTATTACTCTTGGGATAGCTCTTTTAAAATTGGCACAGATCTCGTCGATGTCCAATTCATGCTGTCAATTTTTTTTTCTAAATTATGAACTATGGATTCATTTTTGGAATAGTCATCTTCTAAGAGTGATATTCTATTTCCCATGTAGTCTAATATGCTGTTTATAGTTTGTAAAAAAAATGTATCTTTTACTTCCTTCAAGGCTTCTCTTTGATTCCTGTTCAGGGTGTCAGATTCTTTGTTTATTTGTTCCTTTATTTCTTTTCAGCTGTCTCTGCATTCTTTCTGGAAATCTTGTATCATTTCTACTATTAAAGATATGAATTGTTCTTCTGGTAATCTCTGCCATTCTGTGTTGGTGAGTTATATGATTGTGGGATTGTGGTGGCTCATTGTTTCTTTGCTATTTTTCCTTCCCATGATTCCCCTGTTCTTAAGTTTATGTCTTTGCTGCTTTTGCAAGCTTTACCTCAATTTATAGGTTTCTTATTTTTATTTTCTCTCTGTGAATAGTATCTTGTACTTAATTACAATCACTCTAGGTCTTCTTCTGTCCACCGTAATGGTGTCATTGGTGGGTTTCAGGTGTTGACTTCTAGGGTCCATTTGTTGCTTCTGTTATGGAGATTTATCTCAGAGGTGCAAGTAGGACAGTTTATGACCTCTGCATTTTTAGGCCTCGATATGGGATGTGTTGAGCTATTCCTTATATCAGCAGAGGAGAGTTTATCCTTGCTGTTTGGCAGTCCTTTCTTGTGGTTCACCTCTGTGGTCAAATCTCTGCAGTAGAGATCTAGAGGGTCTGCTGGTATATACAAGGATAGGTTGTGTTCAGTTGGTGAATGTTGGATGAGGAAGGAGAGAAAAGTCACAGTGATGAATACAAGAATAGGGTAAAGTAGAAGGTATGATCCAGTGGAATGAGAGTTTGAGTGCATTAAGGGATATATGGTAAAGATTAGAAATAATGGATATGTGGGAGTATTTTGGTAGTCAATATTGAGTATTTAGGTAGTGGTATGAAATGGTCTTGATATCTTGATATGAGACAGGGAAAATGAAAAAAGGAAAGAGAAAAAAGTATTGAGAAGAATATAGATAGGAGAGAGGGAGGGAAGCTTGTAAAAGGGATGAGGAATAGAGTCAACAACTGAGTAAAAAATAACAAAGCAACCAATCATCCAAACAAGCATACATACATAAAACAAGGCAATAGAAAACAAAAATAGAGTAAAAATGTAAAAAAAAAAAAAGAAATAAAAACAAAAAACCTAAACCCTGCAAGTATATAAATACAGAGCTGAGTTGGCCTCTACAGTCTTTTTGGATCCGTGTGAATATTTTCAGCTTTTAGATGTCTACTCACTTTATTCGATTTTTGAGCATGTTTCTGACATTCTTATTTGCTCTCTCTGTCAGTGCAGGTACAGAGTTCTGCTGGACCTTCTCCCACTGCAAGCTTGTGTCTCTGAGCTCTCCACAGGGCCTGTCCCTGTGCTCCTCTTGTCTATGTAGACAGTGGGCAACACTGGGTCTGGACCCAGTGTTAGCCTGAGGCTCTGTGCTTTCTCAGGCCCTGTGTGTGTATGTCTCTCTGCCTTTGCTGGTGGCAGGGATACAGTCTAAATGCTGTGAATTTTCCAGGGTGCCTGTAAGGTCTCTATGCCCTGTGTGCTCTGGTTCCCTCCCACACTGCTGCTCCTATCCAATTGCTAGAAGTGTGGGTGACCAGATCTGTTGGTTGCCACAGTGGCTCCAGCTGGGAAGTTAGCTTACAATTGAGTGCTGCTCTGACTCTTGAGGGGGATGTACCTGCTGCAGGCTCAAGCTGGTCATCCCAGGTGTTCTGGTCACTGTGGACCAGAACATATGTTTCCTGCACCTGTGTGTCAACTTCTCTTTCTGTGTTTGGAAAATTCTCTGATATTACTTCTTTGAAAAGGTTGTTTATTCCATTAGTTTCAACTTCTAATCCCTCTTCTATGCCTATTATTCTTAGGTTAGCTCTTTTAAAATTGGCCCAGTTCTCATCGATGTTGGATTCATACTGTCAATTTTTTTTTCTAGATTATGTATAATGGATTCATTTTTGGAATGGTCATCTTCTAGGAGTGGTATTCTGTTTTCCATGTGGTCTAATCTACTTTTTATAGTTTGTATTGATGCCTTCACTTGTATTATTGCATCTTTCACATCCTTCACTTCCCTCAAGGCTTCTCTATGATTCCTGCCCAGGGTGTCAGCTTCTTTGTTTATTTGTTCCTTTATTTCTTTCCAGCTCTCTCTGCATTCTTTCTGGAATTTTTGTATCATTTCTATTATTAAAGATCTGAATTGATCTTCTGGTAAGCTCTGCCATTCAGTGTTGTTGAGTTCTGTTACTGTGGGGTTGTGTTGACTCATTGTTTCTTTGGTATTTCTCCTTCCCATGGTTTCCCTGTTCTTAAATTTATAACTTTGCTGCTCTTGCATGCTTTCTCTGAATTTATAGGTTTCTTATTTTTATTTTCTCTTTGTGAGTGATATCTTGTACTGAGTTTCAATTACTCTGGTACTTCTTCTGCCTGCTCTATTGATGTCTTTGGTGGGTTTCAGGTGTTGACTTCTAGGAACCAGCAAAAGCTAACAAAGCAACCTATCCTCTGAACAAACATACATAAGTCAAAGCAATGCAAAGTGAAAACAGAGTAAAAATGAAACAAAACAAAACAAAAAACCCAGAAAACAAAAAACAACAGCAAGAAACAAAATAAAAATCCCTGCAAGTTTGTAAGAACAGACCTGATTTGGCCTCTGCAGATCTTTTGGGTAGATCCCTGCTGCTGTAGGTGGCAGACAAAATGGTGGCTGCTACTGCCATGCACACGCCAGCTCCCCCGTTCTTCCTGGTCTGCTTTCTAGATTCTATCCAACTGCCCCTTTTGCTTTACTCACTTTTATGCTGCTTTGCTTCTCTTTCCTTCCATCAAAAAGCTGTTCCTGCAGCAGTATTGATTCAAACTCTGCAGTACAGTTATCTCTTCTCTGGCTCTGTAGGGAAAGGTGAGCTGAGATGGCCCTGAGCAGGCTTAAGCTGGTCATACCACATGTTCCGGTCACTGTCAAAGGTGCCTTGATATGCCTCCTGGCTAGGATAAGGAGTTCAGGAATCACTCACTCCACCTCTCTGGTCAGTGGGGATGCAGAGGGTTGTTATAGATTTCTTTGTTGGTAGACCCCACTCTGGGGACTGGCTCAGTGGCAGCCACACAGATGGGCTTCTTTGCTCTCCCTGGTCAGCCTTCCAGATTCTGATCAGCTGTATTTCAGTTTTAGTAGCATTTTTCACCTTTTTGTTGCTTTTTTTCTTCAGTCAAAAAGCTGCTTCTATGGCTGATTTGAATTGAGCTCACAGCACCTCTTGAGACGTGTCTCACTCTGATGCCATCTTCCTGGAAGCCTCTGGTATTTTTAATTAAATAGAAAACCCAGCTGTTTCTAATGGGAAGTACTGATGGAGAAATGTGAAAATAAATTATTTGATACAAGAATTTATTCAAAATTTAGGACTCTAAGGGTAAAGACTAGTGGAAATGTATGACTTTGAGGTACTTGGGTATATTGTATGACTGTATATTACAAAATTTTTTGAATTGCTATGTAACTTTGAAGACTTTGTTCTCAAGAATGGAAATCTGTATTTTAAACAAGGTTAAAGTTTTGAGCATTATACTAGGCTCTATATTTTAATTATTGAACTGTGTCTGTCTTATGGCTTGAACTGATTATGGAATATGTAAAGAATTGTTCATTGGCCTGAGTCAGAACTCTCTATGATCCAGATAAATAACTGGCATTGGACCACTGAATCTCCATGTCAAAAGAAACCATTGCAGTTATTAGCATTTGTTTATGTAGAGGCTATTGATTTTTGTATATTAATTTCAAACTCTCCTCCCTTGCAAAATTATTTTACCATTTGAGCTATTTCTCATGATATTTTATGAGTTTCTAATATAGTATCATGTGATCTATAAGTAAAAGTATTTTCCAATATAGAAAAAAGAAAATGAATTAATCCTGCTGGAATGTTTATCCAAGTGAGAGGGAAAGAATTAGTTGCATATATTAAAGATACACTGGACTCTAAAGTAAAGTTACTTTATTATTAAAAAAAAAATGGAAATCTTTTAACTACTTAATGTGCTCTACTAACACCATCTCTACCTAAACATAAAATAGTTGACATGACTTAAACATCTTCAATAAACACACTTATATAAAGTTACTAACTAAATGAAGTAGTATGCATTTGACATCAAATACTAAAAATAGGAAACAGACTTTTTAAAAATTTTAAGTGGGAATAGATACTTGTAAAAATAGGAGACTTGTCAGCACCACATAGATTATAGAGGGAAGACCTGGAATTTGAATGATATCTTCTGGTGCTTTGTGGCAGCCTAGCTGAGCCCTTTCCCCCCGGTAGTTGCTATCTGTATATGAGTAATTATACTCCTGATTCTTCTGCTCTGGCTACTTTGGCATCTCGAAGTCTGGAGATTGCTCCTCAGATACATAGATGAAAACCCTTTTACTTCTTAGAAAGTAGATATATGACTCTTAAAGGTTTATGGTTTTATGACTCTAGAAAGCTTGCTTGCCCAGGCTATCTTAGGAATGTGGGCTCTACATGGAAACGGGAAACCAAGAAATGGTGCTAATTGTGCTCTAATAATGATTGATATGTTGTAATTGTGTAAGTAACCCTGTTGTACTCAAGAAATGTATAAAAAAATCTGTGCTAAATAAACTCAAGGCTGATTATTCGCTGACAGTCCTCCTGATACTTGTCTTGTGTCTCTTCTTTTTCTTTTCTTTATCAATCTTCACCTTCCTCTTTCAAGACCCTTCAAGATTTCCAGCAGGCTCTGGCATTTGGTGCCCTTGAACAGGGAATTGAGAATGAGGAAAGGTGGTGAAAGATGCCTCGAAGAGAACTGGGGACCCCATAAGCAAGGAAAAAAAGGTAAAAGGAAATGTGGTATAAATTCTTCTCAGGAGTTATAAATACAATCAAACAATATGGGCCAAGGTAATGTCATTTGTTTTTTGTACATATGCTTAAAAATATGTTAATTGCTAAAGGAACTAAGGTTAGTACTCAAAGACTTAGTAAATGTCTTAATTTTGTTGAGGAAATATGTCCTTGGTTCCCAGAGGAGGGAACTGTAAGTTTAGAAACTTGGTTAAAGGTGGGAGAGAGGTTGCAGGATCATTATACTATCCATGGACCAGATAATGTGCCTATGGATGCTCTTGGTCTATGGACAATGATTAAAGACAGTTTAGATGTAAGATATGAACAGCACAAATTGGAAGAGGCTTTACATTGTGGTGGAGAAAAAGAGAAATTAAAAACTTTACCTTCTGCTCCACCCACAAATACTGACTCTTTGAGCCCTGAGGAAACTGAGAAACTGGAATGGAAAGCAACAATATATAGATCTGATGAGGAAGAAGGCACTCCTCTTATAGCCCTTACTCAATCTGAGGAAAGAGAATTAGCTTTGGTGCCAAAAACAGATTTGCAAGCTGAAATAGCTCAATTGCGGCTTAAAGTTCAATGTTCAAAACAAACAGGATCTCTGGCACCTTCTGTAATTGCAGGACTTGATCCTCCACCTAGCTACTCTAGACCTGTTCGAAGTGATGGCTCAGTAGTCGCTATTGTAAAACATGATCCTGGACAACCTTACCCAGTCAGACCTCATCCTCCCACAGGGATGTCCTCACTATAGGCTACTCTTTATGAGGCAGCACACAGAGGAGAAGATAACTCAGGTTTTCAAGTAACAATGCCAGTCTTTCAGATTACAGATGCTCAGGGGAATGTTTTTAGGCAACATAACTGTATCTCCTTAAGCAACTTAAGGAACTAAAAACGCATGTGCCCAGTACATCCCCACAGCTCCATTTACCCAGGCTCTCTTAAATTCATTAACTAATGATGCATCCTATTGTCCTAATGATTGGAAGGACTTGGCCAAAGCTTGTCTTTCTGGAGGAGATTATCTCTTATGGAAAACAGAATATACTGAACAATGCCAAAAAACAGCAGAAATTAACGAGGCACAAGACCCGCCTGTCAATACTACTTTTGATATGTTAGCAGGTGAAGGAGCTTTTGCTGGCACTCAAGCTCAAATTACTTGGGTGCCTGGAGTCTATGCTCAAATTGCAGCTGCAGCTAAAAGAGCCTGGCTCTTTCTACCTTCTTCGGGCCAAAATACAGATTTGTCCAAAATAAGACAGGGCCCTGAAGAACCATATCAAAATTTTGTTTCTAGATTGTTACAAGCATCAGAGAGGATTTTGGCAGAATCAGATGCAGGCTTAATTCTAGTCAAACAATTAGCCTATGAAAATGCTAATGCCATCTTCCAAGTCACTTTGAGACCATATCGTAAAAGGGGAGATTTATCTGATTATTTTTGCCTGAGTGCTGATATTGGTCCCTCATACACCCAAGGCTTGGCCATTGCAGCTGCCTTACAAGGAAAGACAGTAAGAGAAGTTTTGTTTCAGAAAGCTAGTAAACAAAAAGGCAGATTTGCAAGACAACCTGGAGTATGTTATGAATTCGGCAAGCCAGGACATATGATTCATCAATGCCCAGATAGACTCCTAAAGAAACCATCTGAGCCTGAAGGGAGGGAGCATGATTTGTGTCCAAGATGTAAAAGAGGAAAGCATTGGGCTAATTACTGTAGATCTAAAAGAGATGATAAGGGAAATCCTCTCCTGCCAGGAAACAGGAGAAGGGGATGGCCCTGGGCCCCACAAAATTATGGGGCAACTCAGACCTTTCTCCCTTCAAAGGAGAGGTCCAAAAACAATCCATTTGTAGCCTCTACCAAGCAACTCCAGGTAGCACAGGATTGGACTTCAATTCCTCCACCAGCACAATATTAACTCCTGAAATGGGCAGGTAAATCCTACCCACAGGAATTTTTGGTCCTTTACCTGAGGGGACTGTTGGTCTTTTGTTAGGAAGAACTAGTACTACTATAAAAGTACTTTTGGTGGCTCCTGGAGTTATCAATGCTGATTATGAAGGTGAAATTAAAATCATGGCTCATTCTCCTGCTAATATTTCTGTGATAAATAAGGGACAGCGACTAGCTCAATTAATTCTTTTGCCTCAAGTCACTACAAAAAATAAAAGTGTAACAGTTAAAAGAGGGGATAAAAGCTTTGGGTCCTTGGATGCTTATTGGATACAGGCTATTAGTTGCCGATGTCTGGAGCCATCTCTAAAAATTAATGGAAAAGTCTTTAAAGGGTTACTAGTTACTGGAGTTGATGTATCTGTTACT
This sequence comes from Graphiurus murinus, assembly GCA_004027655.1. Lineage (NCBI taxonomy): Eukaryota > Metazoa > Chordata > Mammalia > Rodentia > Gliridae > Graphiurus > Graphiurus murinus. Next base: position 15,606 of record PVLC010005416.1, read on the forward strand.
ACCATGAGTCAGTGACCTTCAGCCTGGCCTAAACAACCCTCTATAACTCAATTACAGGTAATTGGTCAATCTCAAAACCCTGAGCAAAGTAGCGACTTATTATTTTGGCAGCTCACATGGGCATGAGGGATATTTTAAACCTTACACAGTACCAAATTTACCAGTTAATTTGTGGAGCAGAGATATTATGGAAAAGATGGGTGTTTATCTTTACAGCCCCAATCAAGCTGTTTCACAGCAGCTTTTTGACCAAGGGCCTTTTCCTAGCCAAGGTCTGGGGAAAGCAGGACAAGGAATGATTACTCCAATTAAAGCAAAGAGACATTCTTCCACAGCTGGCTTAGGATATTTTTAGTGTCGGCCATTGCCCTGCCTGCTCCCCACACAGACTACAGATGCTATCACATGGAAACATGATAAGCCTATTTGGGTGGACCAGTGGTTGTTAAATCAGGAAAAAATTATAGCAGCTCAAGCTTTAGTGAAGGAACAGCTTGATGCTGAACATATAGAGCCTTCTAATTCTCCATGGAATTCTCCTATCTTTGTGATTAAGAAAAAATCCAGCAAATGGTGTTTGCTACAAGATTTGCATACAGTAAATGAAACAATGGAAATAATGGGTGCTTTACAACCTGGCTTTCCTAATCCTTCAGCTATTCTGGCAAACACATTTAAAAAGACTGTTTTTATACTATTCCTTTAAGCCCTTCTGATTGTAAAAGGTTTGCATTCAGTGTGCCCTCTACCAACTTTAAAGAGTCTATGAAAAGATATCATTGGAAGGTTTTGCCTCAGGGGATGGCCAATAGCTCTATCTTGTGTCAAAAATTTGTAGCATCTGCTATTGCTGGAGTTAGAAAACAATATCCTATAGTGTACATGATTCATTATATGGATGATATTTTAATAGCTCATGAGTCAAGTTTTATTGTTAATTGTTTATGCTGCTCTAAGAGAAGCACTTGTTCAATCTGGCCTGGAAATTGCACCAGATAAAGTACAGACTAAAACTCCTTATCAATATCTGGGACATATGCTAAATTTTCAATCTATTAAGTCTCAGTGTATATAAATACGTAGAGATCATTTGCATACATTGAATGATTTCCAAAAATTGTTAGGGGATGTTAATTGGTTACGCCCTCATCTGAAATTATCTACTGGAGAATTAAAGCCTTTGTTTGATATTCTTAAAGGTGATTCTGATCCTAATTCTCCTTGTAATTTAACTGAGTAGGCTCGCAAGGCATTACTTTTGGTTGAATCAGCAATTGAAAAACAATGTGATTTATTTTAATTATAATTTGCCATGGGCTGCTTATGTTTTAGCAACAAAGCATACTCCAACTGCTGTTTTGTGGCAGGATGGACCTTTACTTTGGTTGCATTTACCTGTATCTCCTTTAAAAGTTTTAAGTCCTTATTATGAAGCTGTGGTTACACTAGTACAAATGGTTTGAGTAGAGTCTCGAAAATATTTTGGTAAAGAACCTTCAAAAATTGTAGTTCCTTTTACTAAACAACAGATTCGTTGGCTTTTTAAAAATTCTGATTCTTGGGCAATTGCTTTTTGCTAATTTTATGGGAACTATTGAAATACGTTATCCTAAGGATAAACTTTTATAATTTGCAAGTTGTACATCATTAGTATTTCCTTTCATTGTTAAAAATCAACCATTACCAGATGCCTGTATTGTTTTTACAGACAACTCTTCAAATGGTTGAACAGTTTATGTTTTAAAGGGCCAATTGCATATTTTTGAGACTTCTCTGGCCTCTGCTCAAGTTCTGAATTATGAGCTGTAGCCCCTGTTTTTCAAAATTTAGCTAATATTATTTTTAATTTATATACAGATAGTCATTATGTGGCACGAGCTTTACAAGTTTTGGAAACTGTTCCTTATTTAGACACTGCTAATGAGCAAATATTAGCTTTATTTTCACAAATTCAAAATGCAATTCATAATTGGACTCTTCCTTGTTTTGCTGGTCACATTCGTGCCCATTCCGGCCTTCCAGGCCCACTTTCCACTAGAAATGCTTTAGCTGATGCAAACACTCAAATCATTGGAGTTTTTCAAGAAACTCAAACTCATCAATCTCATGCTTTACATCATCAAAATAGTTTTGGGGCTATGAAAACAGTTCAATATTTCACAAGAGGCAGCGTGACAAATTGTTAAAGCCTGCCCTTCTTGTCAACTCTATTCACCTATTCCCCATTATGGAGTAAATCCTCGAGGTTTAATTCATAATCAGTTATGACAAATGGATGTGACTCATGTTGCTGATTTTGGTCATTTAAAATATGTCCTTGTAGAGCCGGGTGTGGTGGCGCACGCTTGTAATCCCAGCATTCGGGAGGCTGAGACCGGAGGATCCGGGTTCGTGGCCAGTCTCAGCTACTTAGTGAGGCACTCCGCAACTTAGTGAGACTCGGTTTCAAAATAAAGAATAAAAAAAATAGGGTTGGGGGTGTAGCTCGGAGGTAGCATGCCCCTGAGTTCAATCCCCAGTACCGCGAAAAAAAAAAAAAAAAAAAATGTCCTTGTACCTATTGACACTTATTCAGGATTTCTTATGGCTACGGATCAAACAGCTACTAAACATGTTATTGCACACTGTTTGGCTTTATTTGCCTTTATGGGCATACCAAAAATTTTAAAAACAGATAATGGCACTGGATATACCAGTCAAACTTTTGCATCTTTTTGCAAACAATTTCATATTTGTCATAAAACAGGTATTCCCTATAATCCTTAAGGGCAAAGCATTGAAGAACATGCTCATGGATCTTTTAAAAATACTATCAATAAAATAAAAAAGGGGGAGTCCTACCCTACCTCACCACATAATCTACTGAAACATTCTCTTTTTATTTTAAATGGTCGCTCATCAGCTGAACGCTTTTAGCATTCATCTACCAATAATAAATTTTCTTATGTTAAATGGAAAAATCCTTGTACATGTGAATGGGGGCCCAACCCTGTGATTTTATGGGGATGAGGCCATGTGTGTGTTTTTTCACAGAATGAAAATGAGGCATGGTGGTTACCAGAATGCTTGGTGTGACATTCACAACCACCAGACACTAACTCCAATCTTGAGACTCCTGATGCATCTAATTCTGATGACAGTAGCTGAACTTTGTTTGGCTTATGTTCCTGATCTACCATTGCTTCGCCCCGCGATGTGGGAAGCAAAGCAGGTCATGGTGACAGTAAACAACTCTTGACTTCTTGGCCTTCCAGCTATAGATGCTTTCCAGATTCTGGAAGCTGTCTCAATTGATTACACTGGGATAGGTGTGGGCACACCTATATGTTTTTCAAAATATATAACTGTTCCTTGATGCTTAACTTTGACATCACAAGTTCTCCACAAGACTGGACCTTTAAATTGTAATATACAAGGAATAGTTATGTGGGGACCAAAAGGAGATGAGGTGGAAAATCTAATCTCCCCTCAATCTCAGTTACCTTGTGAAGAGGACTTAATGTGTTACAACAATAGCATCCACTGGAAAAGATGCATCTCTTCTATGCCCCAGAGAAGCAACATCACAGGAACGGATATGTATGTTTTGGACTGGTCTGTAGGGCAAGCATTTGATACATATTTAAGAGAATGGCTGGCTCCAGGGAAACACCATGTCAAGGACTATCTAACAGATTTACCCTTGAGACAAGCTATTGATGATTATTTACCTTTGACTTGGAAAAATAATAGCAAATTTAAGCGTAGAGCTCTTTCAGAATCCAAGTTAGGTTTTACTGCTCTACTGTGGTGGTCATCTTCATGTAAACCTCAGACTCATATATGGAAAATAGCAGCTGCTATGGGAAAAGTAGTTCCTTATGGAAAAGATGTTAACCTTAGGCCAGAAGTTGTGACTGCCTGTGTTAATTTACCATATGTTTTGCTTATAGGAGAAGTAGATATTGATTTTAATGGTGAAAGTTTTAATTTTTCTTGTTTAAACTGCATGCTTGCTCCCTGTGTAACAAGAGTTCCTATTGGTACACAAGTTATAATAGTTAAACAACCACCTTTTGTGTTATTAACTGTTAATTTGATGGAACCTTGGTATAGTGACAAAGGATTACAGGTTCTTCAGGAAATTAATCAGGCATTAAGCCATCCTCATAGATTTATTGGACTTATAGTTGCTGGAATTGCTGGTTTGATTGTCACTACTGCTGCTACTGCCTTATCTCAAGAAGTACAAACTGCTCATTTGTTAATCAAATGTCTAGAAATGTTATGGGTACCTTAGGCACGCAAGAACAGTTGGATATTAAATTAGAGCATAGACTCAATGCTTTGTATGATATGGTAGAAATTTGGGTGATGAAATTAAGGACCTAAGGGCTAATATTCAGGAATTAAGAGTTATATCAGGATTACAATATCATGCTACATTTGATTGGATTTGTGTCACTCCAAAAACTTACAATTAAAGCAGTCATAATTAGGATAGAGTTAAGGCCCATTTACAGGGAATCTGGCATCATGAAAATATATCTTTAGATTTGTTAAAGTTACACCAGGAAATTTTTGATCTATGTAATGCAGAGCCCATTTCTATTAATGTGGCAGAAACAGCTAAGACATTTGTAGATCAGCTTCAATCCTTGGTGCCTACTTGGCCCTCATTTACCTCCTTGCTGGGAGGGGTTATTGGATTAGCAGTGATAGTCATTCTAGGCTTATGCATTCTACCACTCATTGTGCACCTTGTGATCAATGCCTTTGTTAGTATACGAGCAGATTTACATGGAATGAAACTGCAAGCACTGCCTCGCAAAGAGCCTGGTAGTCAATGATGGGTTCAATTCTCTCAGGGCAATATCAACCTAAGACAGGGCTCGTTGAATGACTCATTGAGATCCCTTGATGGGTAAGATTTTGCACCTGATAGGAAATGAACTAAAACAGGCACAGTCCTTTGGGCATCTTAAAATAAAAAAGGGGGAGTTGTGTCTCTTCTTTTCTTTCCTTTTCTTTTCTTTATCAATCCTCACCTTCCTCTCTCAAGACTCTTCAAGATTGCCAGCAGGCTCTGGCAGTGCTTAATGTGGTGTACTATGTCTTCTTGGTAGTTCCAAGAAAATGATTTTTATCAAAAGAAGCAAATTTCAAAATATTAGTCACTATAAATATCCATCACACTGACTCTTTTTGTAAAGCCATAGGCTTCCCATTATATAAAAGCTCCTAATTCAATTGCAAGAATACCAGGACCAAAAGAGCTCAAGAGAGAGAAGTGGAAGATTGGCTTCTTCTCTATTCATCACTGCAGAGGTGAACCTTTCTCAGCAGAAATGTGGGAAGAGCCAACCTCAGAAAACAGAATAGGGAAGATGAGACACTATGGGTTTCCCCACCTCCCAATATCCTCCTGACAAGCTATTTCTGTTATTTGGCATCTGTCATTGTCATACAATGTAAATTGTATAACAATTAATTAAATTTAACTATAAAAATACAAAATTATGTACAATGGGGAGGAAAAATTACATACAGAACTACAGTTGTGAATGCAAAATAGGAGGGGAGATAGAGAAATCATTCAATCCAAAGAATAACCACAATATTCAGGATTCGATGGGTATTGGAGCAATATATGTTACTAGATCACTAAAAACAATGCTTAAGTGCTAATGGAATGTTTTGCAAAGACATAGTTGTATTTTTTTCTAAATTGACTAGTGAAGTTATTTCTAAAGTCTTTCAGTACAAAAAAGTCAGCCAGTCTCAGAAAGTCAAGGTTCATATATTTTCTTTCATTTGTGGCAGCTATAGAGAAACTAGGAAACAAAGGGGACTTCAGATAAATGAGGAGACCAGTAGAAAAGTGAAAGTTGGTTGAGAAGGGATATAGAGAGGGAAAAGGAAGACTTAATGAAGAAATCCATCCAAAAATGCTATATACTTATATGAAGGCATCACTACCAATCTCACTAAGATATGTGGGGCTGGGAATTTAGCCCGTTGGGTTCTGGAGGGAAATACATGAAGTACTATGTGTATATAGGTTGGTATCACTTTGAACCTCACTATGATTGTATAATTACAACCTAATAATACAAATATAAAGAAATTGTCTTAGGAAATCCATTGTATCTTGTCTTTTCAGCCCTGTTTATAGGTAACTACTAATTTACAAAGAATTTTCAAACACATTCCATCATTTCGATCTTGTCAATCCAAGGTCAAATTGGCCTGATGTAAAATTATTCTAATTTTATGGCTGAGGAAGTTGAGCCTTGAAAATTTGGCACCATATCTGTTTGAGCCAGATTTTTTTTTACCAATGTGACCAAAATACCAGAGAGAGAGACAGAATTTTAAAGGAAGATTTACTTGTTCATATTCCAGAAGATTTACAGGTAGCCTGTGCTGTGGCTACAGAACCCAAGGCATGGTGGAAGAGAGGTCAGATACAACATCTTATCTCAGAATGTCCCAAACTCCTAGATTTCTACACAGTTAACTGAGGTAGGAGGCCCTTGAGTATTAGTTGTAGTTATTTTCCATCCATTCATGTGCAAATTCTTATCCAACAAGATTTGAGTGACTCCTACCTCTTGCTCACATGTCCAGTCAAGTGTTATGACATGTTTCCCAGATGTTCAGCCATGATGTTCTATTCAGGACCCTCGGGTCCAAACTTTCACTTCACCACTTCATTCTTTAGGAATTTTGGATGTGCTTGAGAACAAAAGGGTTTTCTGAATAAGAAAGAATCTTGGCTTTACCAAGATACATGGGGAGCTCAATATCTTGATCTTTTCATTGAATCTTTCCATCAAACTAAGAAAATTTGGGTCATTATAATCAAAATGATTCTGGAAAACAATGGAGCAGATCACATTGCAGGAAACACAGCCCAGGTGGAAGGTGAACTCACAGGATAAGCCTAGAGGAGTGGAAATGATTTAAAATACCATTAAAATATACATACAAGGCAACTATACTTATTAGCAAGTAATGGTACTTTAGAAATTAAAAGTGGTATGGTATCTTTCTTTTTTAATTTTTAAAATATTTTTATTGGTGCATTGTAATCATACATCTTAATGAGGTACAAGCAGGTAGAGGCATACATGCATATGCACACAGCATTCATTTAACCCTTCTCCAGTTCCCACCGAATTCCCTCTCCACTCCCTTCTTCTCATGTTCTCCTTAGTGATTGAGTTTGATATGTTTGTGAATGTACATCATGTGCCTTAGGGTGTTTCCTTTGGCCCCTTTCCATCAGCTTCAGTTAGGTCACCTTCTTTGCTCATCTAAGGTTTCTCCTTTTTCTAGAGTCCTTCCTATAACCCACTTTCTCCCCGCACATTAAGGAGAGCATCTGACTTTTTACTTTTTGTGACTGACTAATCTCACTTAGCATGTTGTTTTCCAGTTCCATCCATTTCCCTACAAATTACATGATTTTGTTCTTCTTTATGGCTGAGTAAAATTCCATTATGTACATATCCCATAGTTTTTTAATCCATTCATCTGTTAATGGACATCTTGGCTGATTTTATAGTTTGGTAATTGTGACTTGTACAGCTATAAATATAGATATATATGCATTAATCTGGTAGTTTGGTTTCTATTATTTTGGGTAGATTCAGAAGTGGTATTGCTGGACCATATGGTAGGTTCATTCCCATTTGTCTGAGGACCCTCCATACTGTTTTCCTAGTTAAATAATGAAGTATTTCATAATCAGTTTAAACTCACTGCTTTTATTTAAACCATTATAACATGAAGGGTCTAGTATATTAGAAGGAAAACACTCTTTCCTTTTTTTTTAAACTAATAATTCAAGTATTCAAAGGAACCTGTAGACACTACAGCACTGAATAGAAAAGGAAGGAATAGTAGGGATTCAGGAATCTTTTTACAGAATGAATAATTGAAAGAATAATGTGTTTAACTGGAAGGGAGGAGCCAAAAAGAAAGGCTGTGGATAAGTTCATTTATTTAAACAAACACAAAAAACAAAACATGTCCACATGGATTAGAAAAAAATATGTTAATTGTGAGGAAGAGTAAGTACAGCATAGATTTATTTGTTTAAATAATTGAAATAACTTTTTACATCAAGAATAAATCCCAGGTAAGGTAAACAAAAATGGAAAAGATAAATGGATATTTTTCTCCTAGCTTTTAAAAAAAAACAATTTTCCCAGTTTGGGAAGTAAAACTCTATCATCTCTTAACTCCAAATCCAATTTATTTGGAGAAAGCTGACTCTGTGAATACTGGGGATTCTGTTCTATATAGTCATCAGCAGAATAAAGCATTTTATAATTTTAAAAATCTGCCCATCATTTATTCTAAGTCTATTACATTACTGGAAAAGATATTAAATTATAGGAAAGATTTCCTTCCCCTACCATGGCATCACTACAGTAAAATTGTGATAATCAAATGATCAATACACTTTATGTATAGGAGTTCTCAAGTTCACATATAAAGATCCTAAATAAGAGTAACTTGAATCAAAATTTTCCAAGTAAATGGAAGGTCATTTGAACACAAGGAGAACTGCTGAGCTTATAGTGCATGCCAGGTTTCTAAAAAAATGTTGCAGGGCTCTAGATATTTCTGGAAAAATTATTTTAGCCAAGGAATTGGAAAGGAATTTGGAAAGCCTTGGGTATCTTGTGGTGTACACACGTGTGTGTGTGTGTGTGTGTGTGTGTGTGTATGTGTGTGTGTGTGATGTGCAGGTAAAGTTTGATAATCAGCTGTACTTTTACTTCATTTGGAGGATAAATTTAAAAACAAGATCATTGAAAATTTAAGCTGATAATCAGCTTAAATTAAGCTCTAGATATTTCTAGAAAAATTATTTTAGCCAAGGAATTGGAAAGGAATTTGGAAAGCCTTGGGTATCTTGTGGTGTACACACATGTGTGTGTGTGTATGTGTGTGTGTGTATGTGTGTGTGTGTGATGTGCAGGTAAAGTTTGATAATCAGCTGTACTTTTACTTCATTTGGAGGATAAATTTAAAAACAAGATCATTGAAAATTTAAGCTGATAATCACATTCATCTTGACAAGTATTTCATAGATGAGTAGAGTAGACAGAGAAAAATAGACAATTAACATAGATATCTAACCCAAAATCCAATAAGAATAAGGGGAAAAGAGAAGAGTCCCACAAACTAAAGGTGCAGGGCTGGAGTAAGGTAATCTGTGTCAATGGAACTTGAAGTCAAACAGGAGTAGCAAATATGATATCAGACAAATTAGACTTCAAGCCTAAGCTTATCAGAAGAAACAAAGTAGGACATTTTTACTAGTAAAAGGAATAACTCAGCAGGAGGAAATAACAATGGTCAAATTTATGCCCCTAATATAGGTTCAGCCACTTTCACAAAACAAAATCTGCATGATATAAAGTTACACATTCATCCCAATACAATAATATTGGGAGACTTCCATAATTCTCTCACATCACTAGACTGATCTAAATAAAAGGTCAGTAAAAACACCTCAGATCTAAAGAATATCATAAACCAAATGAGCCTATTAGACACCTACAGAATATTTCATCCAACTACAGATGAATTCATATTTTTCTCAGCAGTCCATGGAACTGTCTCCAAAATATAACACATTCTGGGACAAAAAGCAAGCACTGGTAATTTCAAAAAGTGTAACATAATTCCCTGCATCTTTTCAGACCACAATGGAATGAAACTAGAAATCAACTCTAAGAAGACCCAGAGTAACCATGAAAACACATGGAGACTGAACACCACACTGCTGAACAAGGAATGGGTCATAGAAGAAGTAAGGGGAGAAATGAAAAAAATTCCTAGAAATTAGTGAAAACAGAGACACAACATATCAAAACCTCTGGAACAACTTGAAGGCAGTTCTAAGAGGAAAATTTATAGCACTGAGTGCCGACATAAGAAGAACAGAAAATCACCAAATAAATAACCTAATGACACAGCTCAAAACCCTTGAAAAACAAGAATAGTCTAACCCCCAAACTAGTAGAGGACAGGAAATTATTAAACCAGAGAATAAATTAATGAAGTAGAGAATAAAAAATCAACAAAACCAAAAGTTGGTCTCTTGAAAAAATAAACAAGATAGATAAACCATTAGCCAACCTCACCAAAAGAATGAGAAAATCAATCCAAATTATCAAAATAAGAGATGAAAAAGAGGATATTACCACTGACAGTGTGGAAATACAGAGGAAAGTCAGAAACTACTTTGAAAAACTATAGTCCAACAAAACGGAAAATCTAGAAGAAATAGACAAATGTATAGACACATATAACCTTCCTAAATTGAGTCAAAAAGATATAGAAAACTTAAACTGATCAATAGAAATCAAATAGAAACAGCAATAAAGAGTTTACCATCAAACAAAAGCCCATGGCCAGATGGTTTTCCAAGTGAATTTTATAAAACATTTATAGAAGAGCTAATCCAAATACTCCTCAAACTATTCCATGAAATAGAACAAAACTGGACTCTCTCAAATACATTCTATGAAGCCAACCTCACATTAATACCAAAGCCAAATAAAGACAGCTCAAGAAAAGAAAACTATAAGCTTACATCATTGATGAACTTAGATGCAAAACTGATAAACAAAATACTAGCAATGCACATTCAAAACCACATCAAGAAAATTATACACCATGAACAATTCAGGTTCACTCCAGGGATGCAAGGCTGGTTCAACATATGAAAAACAATCCATGCAATTCACTACATAAACAGAATCAAAGACAAAAATCACATGATCATCTCAATTGATGCTGAAAAAGCATTTGACAAGATCCAACTCCCATTCATGCTAAAAGCACTTCAGAGAATTGGAATAGAAAGAACATACCTCAACATCATAAAGGCAATATACAATAGGCCCACAGCCAACATCATATTAAATGGAGAAATCTGCAAGAGTTCCCACTAAAAACAGGAACAAGACAAGGATGTCCATTATCGCTTCTGTTCAGTATAGTACTTGAGACTCTAGCCAGAGCAATAAGACAAGAGAAGGAAATCAAAGGTATAAAAACAGGGAAAGAAGAATAAAATTATCACTTTTCACAGATGACATGATACTAAGACCCAACAAAGTCAACCAAAAAACTTATAGAACTGATCAACAAATTCAGCAAAGTGTCTGGATACAAAATCAGTCTTAAAAACAATTAGAAGCTTTCCTGTATGCCAACAATAAATCCAATGAAAAAGAACTCCAGAAAACAATTCCACTCACAGTAGCACCCTGAAAAACAAAATACTTAGGAATAAACCTAATCAAGGAGGTAAAAGACTTCTAGAAGGAAAACTATAAAAAATTGAAAAAAGAAATTGATGAAGGCCTTAGAAGATGGAAAGATTTTCCATGCTCTTGGATAGGCAGAATAAATATCATCAAAATGGCCATCCTCCCTAAAGTGATCTACAGATCCAATGCAATACCCATTAAATTACCAAGGACACTCCTCATAGACATAAAAAAATCAGTCCTTAAATTCATTTGGAACCAAAAGCCCAGAATAGCCAAAGTTGCTCTTAGCAAAAAGAATCATGCAGGAGGCATCACAATATCTGACTTCAAACTCTACTACAAAGCCACAATAATAAAAAGAGCAAGGTTTTAGCACAAAAGCAGATATATAGACCAATGGAGCAGAATAGAAGATTCAGAAACAAACCCACACACTTACAGTCTATTGATTTTTTATAAAGGAGCCAAAAAAATACACTGGAAAAAAGAAAGCCTCTTCAACAAATGGTGTTGGCAAAACTGGGTAACTATATGCAGCAAAATGGAAATAAAACCTACTTTCTCACACTGTGCAAGAGTCAACTCAAGATGAATCAAAGATCTGGAAATCAGGCCAGAGACCTTGAAGCTACTTGAAGAGGCCATAGGCCCAACACGTCAACACACAGGCACAGGTAAAAACCTTTCTCAACAAGATCCCAAAGGCACAAGCAACTCAAAGGAAAATCAATATATGGGATTGCATTAAATTGAAGAGCTTCTATGCAGCACAGGAATGGGTCAAGAACCTCAACAGAGAGCCCACAGAGTGGGAGAAATTTTTTTCTGCTACTCTTCCGATACAGGACTTCTATCTAGAGTGTACAGAGAACTCAAGGAACTCACAGCTAAGAAAACACATAGCCCAATCAAAAAATGGGCAAAGGAACTAAATCGACACTTCAGAGAAGAAGAAATACAAATGTCCAATAAATGTATTAGGAAATGTTCAACATCATTGGCAATCAGAGAGATGCAAATCAAGACTACCTTGAGATTGCACCTAACCCCAATTAGAATGGCAATCATCAAGAACACAAACAAAAACAAATGCTGGCCAGGGTGTGGAGAAGTGGGAACTCTAATACATTGTTGGTAGGATTGCAGATTAGTGCAACCACTTTGGAAAACAGTATGGAGGATCCTCAGATGAATGGGAATGAACCTACCATATGATCCAGCAATACCACTTCTGGGTATCCACCCAAAAGAGTGGAAACCAAACTATTAGATCAATGCATGTGTATCTATGTTTATATCTGCACAATTCACAATTGCCAAACTGTGGAACCAGTCAAGACTTCCATCAACAGATGATTGGATTACAAAACTATGGGATATGTACACAGTGGAATTTTACTCAGTCATAAAGAAGAACAAAATCATGTCATTTGCAGGGAAATGGATGCAACTGGAAAACATTATGTTAATTGCGATTATTCAGTTACAAAATGTAAAAAATCGTATGTTCTCCCTAATATGTAGGGAGAAAGTGGGGCATAAGAGGGACTCCAGATGAAGGAGAATCCTTAGATTCTCTAGATATAAATTAACCCCTTCTATGTGAAAAGCCCTTGCCCTCTTCTTGCTCACCCTCAGTCAATATAGTATATGGCTTTTAAACTATAATAAGGGGTATATATCTCAGACTTTAGAAAAATCATTCTATCCCTAACAATGTATTCCTTGGGTACATGTTAAATGAGTGGAAGGCAGAAACTTAAAGAAAGGAAAAAAACTAGTTTTTCTTACTCAGCTTGGTCCTGATGTAAATTTTAAAAAGAAACATTTGTTCTTTAAATGAAAAGAAAACAATCAGAGATCTAAATATTTGGGGCTTCCTCTCTAAAAAATAAACAGTGGTAATGTCTGATATAAAGTCCACCTAATAGTGACAAGTGGCCACCTAAATCTATTTGTTTTAGTGTCATCCATGACTGTTGGAGACTGCCCCAGACATCCCCTGCTATATAGGCTTCCATATTTGTGTCCACTATTTATAATCTATTACTCACTGGCACAAAACAAATATCTGTATTGGTTCTGTATTATGTTTAGTACCCTCTGTGTAAATATAAGATGTGTGGAAGATTAAAGCTATAAGATATTTGTTTGATGTATATTTTATGTATATTTGTGTCCATAACTGTATTGTCTGTCTATTGTCTACATGGTATCAAAATTGCCTATATAAATAAATAAGAGCTTATAATAAAAAAGATAACAAAAAGAAAAGGAAAATATTCAATATCACCAGCAGTAAGGGAAATGAAAACCAAAGCTACATTGAGATTTCATGGAACTCCAGTTAGAAAGGCAATCATGAAGAAGAGAAGCATACTAAATGCTGCTGAGGGTGTGGTGAATTAGGAATTCTTGTACACTGTTGATGGGATCATAAATTAGTACAACCACTATGAAGATCAATATGGAGGTTCCTCAAAAGACCAAATATGTCACCACCATATAACACAGCTATATCACTTCTCACTATCTTTACAAAAGAATTCAAGTCAAAATACTATAGTGATACATGCATAGCCATATATATTTCAGTACAATTCATATTAGAAAAATTATTAAACAACCAAGTCATCTGTCAACATATGAATGGATAAGAACTATGTGGTATATGCACTCAATGGAATTTTACTAAATCAGCAGAAAAGTAAAATTATATCATTTTCAGGAAAATTGATGGAACTAGAGAACATTATGCTAAGTTGAACAAGCCAATTTTAGAAAGTCATAGGTAATATGTTTTCTCTCCTATGTGGATGGTAGAAAGAGTGTAGGAAACTAGTCAATATAAAATATAAATGAGATGAGAAATCAGTAGAATATGAAAAAGGAACTAGGGAGGAAATGGAGAAGATAAGAAGAATTGATGAAGGAAACAGTTAAAATAATACTATGTCCATATATGAAGGTATTGCTACCAATCTTACTAATATGTAGGGAGAGGGGCAGGAGTGTGTTGGGATCTGGGATCTGGAGGGAAACATACCAAATGCTGTGTGCATATATGCTTGTAACACTTTAAACCTCACTGTGATATATAATTACAATGAGCCAATAAAAGTACATACATCAGCATATGCCTGTAAATTAGCATACATCATAGCTAATATAAATGAAAAGTAGCTCTCAAATTAGGAATAAATATTAATGCCAAATAAAAATTTGAAAAAATGTTCAACCTCTTTACCTCTTATGGCAATACAAATCAAAATTACATTGAGGTTTCACCTCATCCCCGGCAGATTAACTATCATCAAAAATATAAGAAATGACAAATGCTGGCACAGATGTGAAGAAAAAGAAATTTTTATATTTTGTTGGTCAGAATGTAAATTAATATAGTCACTAGGGAAAAAAGTATGAAGGTTCCTCAAAAACTCAAAATAGAAGTAACATATAATACTATCTGTACTGCTCCTGAGTATTTATATGGAGGAAATGAAGTGAGCATACAAAAGATATACCTTCACATCCATGTTTATTATTCTAATATTCACAATAGCCAAGGTTTGGAACCAACCTAGGTGTCTGCTAACAGATGAATGGAAAATAAAACATGTATACTTCTGTCTCGGTCAGCACTGTCACTGATTTAATTCAAATGAGAGACAGCACAACTTAGAGGAAGGAAGATATATTTGTTCACAGTTTCTTAGAGATTCTGGATTCAATATATGTGATTCCAGGGTATGAATCTCAGGGCATGGCAGTGGGAAGTGGAGAGAGAGAGCACACAAGTCTCTGTTCTTACATAATCAAGGCCAAAAGCAAGAGAGATACCAAAGACAGAGTGAACCTGATATAATCCCGAAGTCCACACCCCAAGGGACCCCTCCTTAGCAACCAAGCCCTGCTTCCAACATTTCTACATTGGTTCTATGAGGGTTAAGGGGGCATTCTAATTCCCTATCATTACACTTCTCCCCTGGCCCCCTGGACTTCATTGACACCTCACAATGTATGATGCACTTTATCCATCTCCAAGAGTTCCATAATCTTAATAGGTGATGGGGTGGGGGGGCACCCTAATGCTCATGATGTATTTTCACAAATATATCAGTCAATCACTAATCTGAACCTGAGAAGGAGGGAGGTTGAGGGAGTGGGGCGGAATTGGGAAAGGATTAAATGAGAAACGTTTGCATGTATGCCTTTATCAGCTTGTACCTAACAAAGATGTATGAATACAATGCACCAATTAAAAAATAAAATTAAAAAAATAAAAGTAACACACGGATAAAACAAAATGTTAGTAAGATGTGGTACCAATGTGACTATTATTCATTGCTGATTTGGGAAAGCAGAATGGTGCTGACCCTTAGAAAGATATTTTAGAAGTTTCCTACAATACTAAAACAAACTTATAATTTGATCCAGCAGTTATGCTCCTTGATATTTATTCAAAAGACTTATGTCTACAGAAAAACCTGTGCATGGATATTTATAGCAGCTTTATTAGTCATTGCCAACAACTGAAAGCAACCAAAAAGTCCTTTAATAGCTTAATGTGTAAACTTACTGTTACATTCATAAAATGCAAGCTTATTTAGTGTTAAAGTAACATGAGCTATTGAGCATGAAAGAAGTTTATGCATATTACTAAGTAAAAGAAATCAAACTCAAAAGTCTCCACAATGTATAATTAGAATTGTATAACATTGTGGGAAATGAGCAACTATGGTGGCCTGGAAAAGATAATTTGTTGCCAAGGGCTTTGAGGGATGGGTGGAAGGGTGGGATGGAGATGCAGAGCATAACATAATCTTATAGGCCAGAGAAACTATATTACAATGATGTACATATGCTATTGTACACTAATTAAAATCTACAAAATGTACTTTATTTAATCTATGAACTGTATATGGTGATGATGTTGGTGCATGGATGGTGTCTGATGAGCTACAATGTTGAGGGATATTGAATATGAAAGAGGCTGTGTGGTTGTAGGGAAGGTATCTATTGGAACTGTGGACTTTCCGTTTAGTTTTGCTTAATAACTAAAATTCAAGTATTAAGAAAACAATTCTATTTCACAATACTAACCAAAGGTTTGTATTGATCTGTGCATTTTGAGCATTTAAATCTGATATCCTTCTGAGTATTTGTACTGGGATGAGAATTCTATTCCATGGAAGCGAGAGGCAATGGAACTGGGAGTTGGAAACCAGTATCCTGAGACAAGGTTTTGTACTGATACATTGGTGACACTTGTTCCCTCTGTACACCAGTCATTCATTTAAAAAAAAAAAAAGCAAAGATTGGCCTACTTGGTCTCTTAAATCCCTTTTTTCTTTAAACTTGCTATGATTCTTCCCTTGTATGAAAAGAAAAGTCCAGGCAGGAGCTCAGCAGAAGGAAGAAGGAACATAGTAGAGACCCTCTCTGAATAGAGGAAGCTACTGCACTTGTTTTACCCAAAATAAGGTGAAGTGCTTCTTTGGGAGTTTGGGGATATTTGATTCAGAAAGAAAAGTACTGTTTTTCTTGATCTAGATAAAGGGCTAACTGGAACTTGCGATTACTAGAGTTCTAAAGGTTACACAACCAAACTTTCTGACCTCCATTTTAATATACTGGTGCTGTTATTATTGATTAAACTGTTAACTTTGAATTCTGGTCATGGCAACATTCTTTATATATTTAAGTGAACTTCTTGGTATATAACATATTTATAATGCTGTTGAAACACCATCATGCTCCTGGTAGCACTGAATTACTATAACAAATATGCCAATTTTCTTCTAATTCATTATTTCTTCCATGTGTCTTACCAGTCCAAGAAGAGATCAACCTCATGGTTGGAAACCACTAGAACAGACAAGTCCACACAGAACAAGAGCTCTGCACCCTACACATGTACTGTGCTGCCTGGCTAAAGATATTAAACATTTTTTTCAAAATTTTATTAGCCATTAGTAGTTATTCTTTTGAAAGGTATTTTCTATTTATGTTACTTATTATGTATGCTACTTTACAAGTTTTTGCTGAGGTATGTAATGCCTAGTTTATAGGAGAGTGATACACAGTATATTATGACAACACTTTATATATCTATCTAAGTGTACTTCTAGGCATATAACATATTTATAATGCTCTTGAAACACCATCATGCTCTAGGTAGACTGAATTGCTACAACAAATGTGCCAATTTTCTCCTAATTTGTTATTTCTTCCATGTGTCTTACCAGCTAAAGTCCAGAGATACTATGATATCTTCCCCAGCAACCTGCCTGATTCTGTGATTTGCGTTGTTAAATTCAGAAACTACCCCATTTCCAAGTTGAGCTGCTTTCTTCATTGCTGTGCCTCAGTACTCTCAATGTTTCTAAGTTCACATTATAAACCTCCACCAACACAAGATGAAATAAGTTAAAAATATTACCTTTAAGCCAGACGTGGTGGCACACGCTTGTAATCCCAGCATTCGGGAGGCTGAGACCGGAGGATCCGGGTTCGCTGCCAGCCTCCGCTACCTAGTGAGGCACTCCGCAACTTAGCGAGACCTGGTTTCAAAATAAAGAATAAAAAATAGGGCTGGTGGTGTAGCTCAGATGTAGAGCGCCCCTGAGTTCAATCTCCAGTACCGCAAAAAAAAAAAAAAAAAAAAAAAAAAAAATTACCTTTGGCTGCTTAATGGACTTTGTGCTATTTTATCTCTGGATTATACATCTTTTGTTCTTACAGGTATTTTTTTATTGGTGCATTGTAATTATATATCACAGGGAGATACAAAATGATACAAACAAATATGCACTCAGCATTTGGGTGGGTTTCCCTTCAGATCCCAGCACACTTATGCCCCATCCCATACCTGTTAGTGAGATTGGTAGTTATACCCTCATATATGAAACTAGCATTGTTTGAACCATTTTCTTCATCAGTTCTCTTTTTCACCTCCCCATCTTCCTCCACCAATTCCTTCCCCTATCCTATTGGTCTCTCTTCTTATTTACCTGAGATAATTTTTGTTTTCTATTTTTATCTACCTTCCACATATGAGAGAAAATATATGACTTGTGACTTACTGAGACTGGCTGATCTCACTTAGCATAATATTCTCTAGTTCCATCCATTTTCCTGCAAATGACATAATCTTGTTCTTCTTATGACTGAGTAAACTCTGTTATGTGTATATACCACTGTTCTTTTATTCATTCATGTGTTGACAGACACCAAATGTGAAGATACTGCTACCAATCTCACTAATGCATGTGGGGAGTTAGGATTGGGAGAGGGGTTGGGATGTGGAGGAAAATGCATCAAGAGATGTGTGCAGGTATGTTTTTATCACACTAAAACTCACTATGATGTATAACTGCAATGCACTAACAAAAGAATTTTTAAAACTGTCTATTGTGCTTCAATAAACATGTCTATGTATATATCACTATATCCTGACTTTCATTCTTTTGGAAAATACCAAGAAATAATATAGCTGGATCCTACGGTGGTTTTGTTTTTAAAAATTTGACTTCCTCATGTAGTCTGGATAGTAACCTCTTTTCAGATCAATAGTTGACAAATATTTTCCCATCATGTAGGTTTACTTTGCTGTGCAAAAGTTCTTTAGTTTCATGTAATCCTTTTGTATATTTTTCGTTTTTGTTTCCTGTGCTTTTGGGGTCATATCCAAGAAAACCTTGCATGTATCAATGTCTTGAAGAGTATACCATATGCTTTCTTCTAGCAGTTTCGGGGCTTATATTTATGTCTTTGATCTATTTTGAATTGATTTTAGTCAGGGTGTGAGATAGGAATCAAGTTTCAATCTTCTGTATGTAGATATCTAGTTTCCGCAGATGGATCGAAGTGGCTGTCCTTTCTCTAATGTATGACTTTATCATGTTGAGTAAGAATAATTTACCTGTATGTGCAGAACTTTTATGAGCTCTTGATTGCATTCCATTAGTCTACATGTCCATTTTAATGCCAGTGCCATGCTACTTTGATTACTATAGCTCTATGTATGTCTTGAGATCAGAAACTGTGATGCCTCAAACTTTATCATTTTTATTCAAGATGGCTTTTGATTTTAGGGGTCTCATTCTTTCATATAAATTTTAGGATTTTTATCAGTTTTGTAAGCAATTTCATTGGTGTTTACATGGCTAACATGTTCCATCTCTACTTTGAGTAATACACCCCTTTTAACAATGTTAATTCTTCCAATCCATAAACATTTATAGGTCTTTCTATTTTTTTGTGTGTTTTCCTCAATCTCTTTCATCAACATTTTGTAGTATTCATTATAGAGATCTTTCACTTTCTTTGTTAAATTTATTCTTTAGTGTAATTTATTGTAGGTGTTTTGAATGGCATTATATTCATGATCTTTATCTCAAGAATTCTTATATTGGTTTACAAGAGTGATACTGATTTTTGTACATTGATATTATATCCTGAAATTTCATTAAAGCCCTTTATCAGTTCTAATAGGCATTCAGAAGTATTTTAGTTATTTTTTACATACATAATTATATAATACTCAGGTATGGATGATTTGATTTCTCCCTTTCATTTTGTATGCCTTTTATTTATTCATCTTATCTCAATTCTCTGATTAAAATTTCAACATTAAATTGAATAAGCACCAAGAGTGAATAGCCTTGTATTGTTCTAGATTTAGGTGAAATGTTTCAGGTATTCCCAATCTGCTATAATGTTGGCTGTGATATTGCTATATATAGTCTTAATTATATTGAGGTATAATTATTCTATAAATAATTTCTGAGAAATTTTTATCATGAAGTTATATTGTTTTACTAAATGTTTTCCTGCATCTACTGATATTTTTAATCCTTATTCTGACCATCCAATCTTATACTTCTAATTATTTTGAGAGCTTTTATTACCAATTAAATTCTACTACGTATTATTGATCAGCTTGGATTTTTTGTGTCTTCGTACTTCAATTTTTTTTTAGTTGTATGTGTCCAGAAATTTACCCATTTCTTGTAGATTTTCCCAATGAAATGAACCTCTGAGGCCAGCTTCCTCATTCAGAAAATGGCAACAATTTCACTTTACCAAAAAGCAATTGGAAAATCAAAAGTAATTTTAAAAAGTTGTGAAAAATACCTTTTAATTATCAGTATCCCTGTAAAACAGAGGTTTCATATTATTCAATAAACTTGACAAGAACTTAATTTTCCGTCCTAAGAACTTATAGATAACTATCCTCACCAATTTAAAACAAATGAAGGGATATCTCTACAGGACACATCTTTGCACAAACTTTACCATTAGCAATCTAGTTGTATAAATCAGTTCAGTGGCAACCACAAGTAGTCTTCATTAAGATTTGTGTATTTTGTCCTTTGGTGCTGGAAGTTTGTTTAATGTGTTTCCTTCCTCCTGTCCACCTTTAACACACATGCCTGTTGTTCTGTCTCCAGATGCATTTCTTGTGGTCTAGTATTTGATTTCATTATTTCTGACAAAAGCATACTAAACAACAATAGAAGCAGTATTATCTGCAAGTGACTCTGGTATGTCAAGCTATTTCTCAGGTCCTTTTCTCTTAATTATGTGAGCATGGCTCTCCCCTTATTTTTGCTCGGCAAGTTTCACCTTTGTAGAGATAGAAGAAAGAAACCTTATCTGTGTCTTCTCTTATAGAATGTATGACCCAATTATACTTGGAGTGAAATAATGAGTATCCATTTGTCTGTTGCTCTATTAACGGAGTCAGTGTGGTCAACATTCAGGATAGCCATGTGATGAGGGTTTCCTAATTTTTCTAACATGGACTTTGAGGCAGCTGGGGTGTGAGCCCTAGTGTACCTCAATGGAGATAAGTCTCAGTTTTGTCATGTATAAACTCTGAGAAAAAAAAAGTCTTCTGCTCTCTTAGAATCTCCCTTCTCCATTTGATATGTAAAAAAAAATAATTTCTACCCTTCCATTATTTAAGGTTTTAATAGTAAATATTGTGTGCATGCATTTAGATAAGTAATTGGCATACATTCGGTCTTTCTTATGGTTTGATATAGAATGTCCCCTGAAGAGGGTTATGTATCAATATTCAGAGCTGCTGTAATTAAATCATGAGGGTTGTAACCTCATCTGTGGATAAATCCATTGTAATGGATTTACTATGTGGTGACATAGACAGGTGGCATGTGTGTGGAGAAGGTGGGTCCCAGTGGGTGAGGCCTTAGGGCCTGTTTTGTCTTTGGATCTCCTTACTTGCTGGCTCTCCTGATTCTGGCCTCCATGATGTGAGAGCAGGGCCTTCTTCTATCCCTTTCTTTGCTTCCTGCCACATGCTCTGAGCTCTGAAGACTTGTCCTGACAAGGACTGAATGCTTAAAATCTCCAAAAACCTGTGATTAAATAAGTCTTCCTACTTCTAAGTTGTGTGGTCAGGCTTATTGGGTCACAGCTATGAGAGTATCTATAAAGGCAGTCTTTCAGCAATTATAAATTGTACTCGCTGTTTTACTTCCAGGCAGATGTGATGTAAACTCAGTTCTTTAAAATATTTAAAAGACTTTCATTTAGCAAAGATAAACTATCCTAGTATTTAATAAAGTATCACAAGTCAAATTTTTGTATGAAAGTTATAGTATATGCTTATTTTCCTCAAATCATATATTTAAAAATTGGTCATCAGTCTGACAATCAAGAGAGGGAGAAAATTTTTGCCAGTTACTCTTCAGATAGAGGTCTAATATCTAGTATATACAAAGAACTCAAGAAAATCGCAGCTAAGAAAGCAAATAACCCAATCAAAAAATGGGCAAAGGATCTAAATAGACACTTCACAAAAAAAGAAATACAAATGGCTAATAAATGTATGAGGAAATGTTCCACATCATTGGCAATCAGAGAGATGCAAATCAAAACTACCTTGAGATTTCACCTAACTCCAGTCAGAATGGCAATCATAAAAAACACAAACAACAACACCTGCTGGTGAGGGTGTGGAGAAGTGGGAATCCTAATACATTGTTGGTGGGATTGCAAACTTGTGCATCCACTGTGTAAAACAGTATGGAGGACCCTCAGACAAATGGGAGTGAAACTACCATATGACCCAGCAATACCACTACTGGGTATATATCCAAAAGAATGGAAACCAAACTATCAGACCAATACATGTGTATCTATGTTTATAGCTGCACAATTCACAATAGCCAAACTATGGAAGCAGCCAAAATGTCCATCCACAGATGAATGGATTACAAAACTATGGGATATGTACACAATGGAATTTTACTCAGCCATAAAGAAGAACAAAATCATGTTATTTGCCGGGAAATGGATGCAATTGGAAAACATTATGTTAAATGAGATTAGCCAGTCACAAAGAGCAAAAAAGCATATGTTCTCCCTAATATGCGGATGCTAGGGAGAAGATGAGGCATAAGAGGGTCTCCAGCTAAAAAGGAGAGACCCTCGATAAGCAAAGAAGTTGATTTAATCGAAGGGGAGTGACAGGGAGGGGGGACACCCTAAGGCACATGATATACTTTCACAACTCTGTCAAGGTCACTCACTGAATTGAACCTGAGAGGGAGGGAGGGCGAGGGAGCGGGGTGGGAACTGGGGAAGGGGTCAAATGAGAAATATGTGCAAATATGTCATTAACAATTTGTATCTAACAAAGATGTATGCTTACAATGCACGAATTACTACAATAAAAAAGAATATTGAGAAATATTTTGGATCAATTAAATTACTGCAGCATTTCTTACTCTTGGCTACACATTGGAATGACCAGAGGGTTTTTTCTGTTTGGTTTGTCTTGTTTTTGGTTGCACATTTCTTTTAAATTACCTATTCCTCTGTTCATTTCCAGAACAGTGGAATTCAATATCATAGAAGGGGTTTGAAAATAACAGCAAGAATAAAAAGCACCTCAATTTTTATTTTTATAAGAGTACAAAGTACACTTGGAAGGGGTAAGTGTTTATCTAGCTTATTGACTGATCTTCTTACATGCCAAAGGAACTCATTCTGAATTATCAGGGACCATTAGAAATACATCAGATTGTAAGCTCTCAGTTGTCTCAGTGAAAACAGAAGGCTTCAATGGGTCCTGTCCTGTTTCTAGTGCTCAGCCTCTCCTGTCTGCTTCTCCTTTCACTCTGGAGACAGAGCTCTGAGAGAGAGAAGCTCCCGCCAGGTCCCACTCCTCTTCCAGTTCTTGGGAATATTCTGAAGATAGATCTTAAAAACATCAGCAAATCCTTAACGAAGGTAAGTATGCTCATGCTCCTTCAGTGGCTTGCAAAGGGTAAGTCAATGATCCTTAATTTTTAATTTAATATGTTTCTTGAGACAAATGATTTAAAGAAATGTTGCACAGTAAGTTCTCTCTTTGAGTTTCGATGTTTCCATTGTTTTTTGTTGTTGTTGTTTTTAAGAGAAAAGAGAGGTTTTATTTAGGAAAGTGAGGGACTCAAGGGAGAAAGCAGGCAATCTCAAGAAGGGGGAGATTATCTGGGAGAGAAAGTCTTTTCAGCCTTTTCAGCTCTTTTATGGAACCCCCAAGAGGGGGTAGGTGGGGTCTCACAGTGGAGGTCTGGACTTCCTCTTCCTCAGGTTTCCCAGCATCCATGGGTGGTGACTGGCTTTTTTATCTTAACATTGTGAGAAGTGGAGTGAATTGATGCATTTGTAATAAGAGAAACATTTAAATTGTCCCAAGTTAGGGTCCAAGTAACAAAATGACAAATGTATGAAGTTTTCTACCTTTCATTATTATATGATCATTTGCTATGTGTTTTTCCACTATGTTAAATAAAAGAGTGTTTTCTGATCAGAGATTTCATTCAAGAAGCAATCTGTTGCATAAAATATAGTAGGTTGTATCCATATTTACCATGAAAATTAAACTTTTCTGAAGAAGCAAACTGTACTCAGTATGAAAAAATTGGTATGTGATTGGTTGTCAATAATGATGTGGAATAGGATATTCCAGTCATCATTCCCTTCAACTTAATAACAACAATTAGAGAAATATCTATGAATTATAATAGCTCTAGGAGATTGAGTCAATTTAAGAAGTTCACAAAATACTATGGATGAAAATCTCAAAATAAGTTAAAATTGATATCTCAAGATAGCTGCTTAATCTATTTTAAATTTTATCTTCCTCTTCTTGTGCTTCAGCACATTGTCAATATATTTCACTGTCATCAAGTGGGGTTGTCCTAGATCTGTGAGAATGATTCAACATGCATAAATGAATAACTATATTGTATCATACTGATTGAATGAAGGATAAGAACCACATGACAATTCAATAGGTGCAGAAACAGCAGTTGGCAAAACTCAATATTCTGTAATGATAAAACTTATCAACAATATCAGATACAGAAGGAATGCACCTTGGGTAGTAATGGTCATTTAAGACAAGCAAATAGTACCACATGATACTCAATGATAAAAAGTTAAATGCTTTCTCTCTAATGTTTGGGAGATGACAAGAATGCCCCATCTTGTCATTTTTTTTTAAACATGGCACTGAAACCGAAGCTAGTAAAATTAAACAATAAAAAGAACTAAAATTTATTCAAATCTGAAAGGAAGAAGTCAAATGATCTCTGTTTGCAGAGGGCATGATTTTTATATGGTAATGTCCAAAGGCTTAAACAAAAACAATAAAAACCCAGGAATGAATTCAATAGAGGCAGAAAGAAATACAAATAAAAAAATTTATTATCATTTTTAACAAGATGTTTAATAAATAAATCAAGATAGAAGAGTTGACAGACTAAAAGCAATCAGCATTTACAGGCTGCTCTTCAAGATTCAATCAGATCAGCAGCTGTGCAGTTGTGTGATGAGGCCAGAGGACCAAGAAAAGCACTGGAGGGTAATTTGAGAGTCAGTAACTCTGTGAAAGTGAGAACTATTGGATTTTAGAATAATGAGAGAAATAGAGTGCTCCAGTACCTAACAGGAAGGAAAAGCTGGAAATGAGCACCACAGTGTTCTCTAGGAATGCAAAATCCACCAATAAGCAAATATACTGATACTTCTTAACAAAGAAGTAGAAATGACCAATAATTACCTGAAAAAAAATGTTCAACATCTTTAGTTATCAGTGAAAATCAAGCACAAATCAAGCGAGATTTTATCTAAATCCCAGTCAGAATGGCTCTCTTCAAGAATGCGGAAAGAATAAAGGCTGGTTAGGATTGCAGTAAAAAGAAACCCTTGTCCACTACTAGTGGGAATGTACATTGGTATAACCACTATTAAAATCAGTATGAAGGTTCCATAAAGTCAAATAAATAAGAACAAAATAGAACTACCATATGATCCAGCTATATCACTACTTGGCATATACCTGAGGGATAAAGTGGGCATATACAGAGATACCTGCATACCCATGTTTATCATAGTACATTCATTAAAAACAACGTTGTGGTAGCAGCATAGGAGCCCATCAATTGAAGGATGGATAAAGAAATATCACACACACACACACACACACACACACACACACACACACACAGTAGTATTATTCATCCATAAAAAATAATGAAGTTATGCCATTTGCAACAAATTTTATGGAACTGGAGATCATTCTGTTTAGCAAAACAAGCCAGATTCAGAAAGGCAAGTGTCATTTGTATTCCCTTGTATGTGGAATGTAGCGGAAAAAAACCTAAGACATGCATGTAGAAGTGAGAGTACTAGAGACAAGGAAGGGGACCAGTCTGAGTGGGACAGGGGAAAGTAAATGGTGGTATGAGAGAGGCAGAAATGAACAAAGTATTTTATATTCATATAAGAATATACCACAATGAAACCTATTATTTTGTACAGTTCACATGAAAAAACATGTGTGGGCACGCATAACTAAAATATTCTGACTTTACTTTTTTGGAAAGATACCAAGGCATGATATATAACTGGCTCATATGGCATCATGTAGGGTGATGTGGGTGGTAACAGAATCCTTCTGAATTCTGCAGCCTATACCCTATGAATGCTGCAAGTGAGAGAACTTGTTCTTTGAGTAGATGCTGTGTGTCCTGCTGCTGTTACTATAGTTCTCTCTCCTCTGTGTTAGTGATACCTGTGGTCTCAAACTAGGATGAGGGTTAGAATAATCTGGGATAACTTTTTAAATATATGTATTTCCAGTATGCATTGCTGAACTATGCCTTTCAGAATCTCCAAGGGATGAATTTTGCTGGTGTCTCTGATAAAGTCAGTTGGGTATTGGCCTAAGGGTGATGGTACTGGTGACTGATAAGATTCATAACTTAACAAAAGAAAGGTTTAAATTTGGGTTTTCTCTTTATTAGTCACGGCCCAGTGGAGATGGCTTTGTAATTCTCTGACTTTGTTTCCTTTACTTATTAAACAGGGCTAATAATCTACTAAATGCCTTTATGTTAGCTAAAATAATTTTAGCATATGAACCATCTTTCTAGACCCTGCATGGCATATCACAGACCATCTGTAAGTGATAGCTAGAATTTCCATCATATTTGTGAACAATATTCATAAATATTTGAAGTTTTATATGATAGATTAAAGTATCACAAATACAATGGCTGTAAAAAACTGAATCTTGCAAAATGTGTAGATCAAACACTGACTTTTTTTACATACATGCGCACATCACTTGGTGGACTTTCCCCTAACTCCCTCCTCATTCTCTCTGTCCTCATACAGGGTACTGAGATTGACATGGGTATTCTCATATATGTGCATAATGCTGCTGATGGTAGTAATTCCTTCACTGATCCTCACTTTTTCCCCTTCCCTTCCCCTAGACCACCTTCCTGGCTTCACTGAAGTTTCTCCTCCATTATCTGGAGTCTCTCTGGTATCTCAACTACTTCCTAGCTTCTGCATATTAAAGAAAACATGACACTTAACTTTTTGTGAATGGATAATCTCACTTAACATCATGTTCCCCAAGTTTTTCCATTTTCCTGAAAATGACATAATATCCTTCTTTATTGAATAAAAGAATGGAATAGAATTCCATTATGTGTATATCCCATAATTTTGTAATCCATTCATCTATTGATGGATACCTAGCTTGGTTCCATAATTTGACAATTGTGAATTTGCTGCTATAAATACGGATATGCATATATTACTAGACAGTCTTCTTTTACTAATATTTGCATTCTCTCTCTAATTTACAGTTATCAAAAACCTATGGTCCTGTGTTCACTGTGTATTTTGGTGTGAAGCCCACCATAGTGTTGCATGGATATGATGCTGTGAAGGAAGCTCTGATTGACCATGGGGAGAAATTTGCTGGAAGAGGCAATTTCTCAATAATTAAACAATCTAATAAAGGATATGGTAAGTCTGCATGTACATGTATGTCTCTGTGTGTGTTGGATAATGATAATGAGATTGAGCAAGATGGAAAATAGATCCAAGTCACTCCTGAGGCAGAGCTCGGCCATGTAAGTGGCTACTATCACCTTCCTCTCCCTTCCCTGATATTGCCTTCCTACTCTTCTTTCCCTCTTCCTTTAGGGATTATTTCCAGCAATGGAAAGACATGGAAGGAGATGCGTCGCTTCTCACTCACCACCCTGCGGAATTTTGGGATGGGGAAGAGGAGCATAGAGGACCGCATTCAAGAGGAAGCACACTGCCTGGTGGAGGAGCTGAGAAAATTCAATGGTGGAAGATTCTTTAAATACCTGAGCTTATTAGACTTCATCTTTCTGTATTTACCTCCTTAGAAGAATCTAAGGGAACAAGCCGGGCATGGTGGTGCACGCTTGTAATCCCAGCATTCGGGAGGCTGAGACCGGAGGATCCGGGTTCGCGGCCAGCCTCAGCTACCTAGTGAGGCACTCCGCAACTTAGTGAGACTCGGTTTCAAAAATAAAGAATAAAAAATAGGGTTGGGGGTATAGCTCGGAGGTAGAATGCCCCTGAGTTCAATCCCCAGTACCGCCAAAAAAAAAAAAAAAAAAAAAAAAGAATCTAAGGGACAACCAGATCTTTAAGTCTGGGCCGTGGCTGTGACTTCATGTGGAGGAGGAATGGTTGGAAGTAGAGAGCCATGAAGTGTTTGTGTGTCTATGCTGTGCGAACAGGCCTGAATTGGCCTGCAGTGTGTATATAAATGTCCATTAATCTGATTCTGTTTTTAACTTTGTTTCTTTTGTTTTCAAATCAGAATGCATTAATGTTGTGCTACTTTTTTGAGTTAAGTAGGAATGTTTCTCTCTTGGCATGAATGTGGGTCATCTATTCCATCTCAGTTCATCAAAGAACACTTGATAGGGAACATAGAATCAATGACCCAACCACACTGCATGGAGCCTAAACCAGGTGACAAGTTTTTCACTTAGTGGGCTATATTCATGTGCCCAGTGCAGACATGGCTCAGGGTTTCTTCCAGGCCCATGCCTACAATTCTAGCTAGCGATGTTTGATTAACTGCACACACACACACACACACACACACACACACACACATATATACACATAGATGATAGATAGATTATAGATGATAGATAGATGGATGAATAGATAGATGATATATAGATTAGATAGGTGATATATAGATAGATAGATGATGATGATAGATGGATATATAGATAGATATAGATAGATAGATGATAGATAGATAGATGATAGTATAATCTTTAGTACTAGGGATTGAATCCAGGGGCGATCTACCTGTAAGTTACACCTCCAGCCCCAGTTTTATTTTTTTCTTGAAACAGGGCCTCACTACATTGAAGAAGGCCTTACTAAATTTCTGAGGCTGGCCTCAAACCTGCAATCTTTCTATCTCAGCCTCTCAAGTACTAGTATTACTGGCATGTATCACCATGCCTTGCCTTAGCTGTATTTTATAAGAATTATTATCAATTATCATTTTTCTGTAAGCACAGTACTATTCTTAATAAATTAGCATTATTTTTCTTCTTACCAGATATTTAGGATTTCATTTATAACTTTTGGGTAAATGTATGCTATTTCATCAATCTGCAAAATAGAAAAGCCACGATTTATTAAATGATTTCTCTTAGCAAAATTCAACTTTTGTCAGTAACTTTTTTCCTAGTCTTCACTAAATGTATTCTGATTCTGCATGTATCTCTCCTCTCTTTTCTCCCCAATATTAATGTATTTTGGGCTAGATATTTATGTTATCTATTTTCCTCTGACTGTCAACTCTACTCATCTAGGAAGTGCTTATCAAGATGAATGTGACTATCACCTTAAATTCTAAATGACTTTGTTTTTAAATCTTCTCCTCCAAATGAAGTAAAAAGAAAGATGTAGAATCAGATTTTGCCTGTGAATGACATCCACACATGTGCACACAAAATACCCAAGGCTTTCCAAATTCTTTTCCACTTTCTAGGCTAAATTTTTTTCCTAAATATCTGAAGCCCTTCAAATTTTTTGTTGTTGTTGTTGCTGTTTTGTTTTGTTTGTTTGTTTTTACAAAAAACCAGCATACGCTGTAAACTCAATAGTTTTCCTTGTGTTCATATGACCTTCTGCTTATTCAGAACACTTCTGATTCAAGTCACTCATATTCAGGATCTTTAAATGTGAATTTGGGAGCTCCTGTACATAAACTGTTTTTGTCCTTTGATTATTGCAATATTAGTGTAGAGATGCCATAGTGAGGGAGGACGGACCTTTCTTATAATTTAATATAATAAGTTCCATTATCTAGATAATTAGCCTGTAGTGGCCAATCCAGGTTTAAGGTAAAAGTGATTATCTTGATGTAATGGGTACTGAATATTTTGTTTTGGGGAGAATCTATAGGTAAGACCCCACTTTAAAATTTTAAAGTACAATTATCAGCTAATGAATAAAATTGCTTTAAATTTCTAAAGTACCATTACCTGGTAATGCATAATGTCACTTTGCACATTTTAATGGCATATTAAATGGTTACCACTTTTCTAGGCTCACCCTGTGACCCCACCTTCATCCTGGGCTGTGCTTCCTGCAATGTGATCTGCTCCATTGTTTTCCAGAATCGTTTTCATTATAAAGATACAAATTTTCTTAGCCTTTTGGAAAAAATCAGTGAAAACATTGAGATTCTGAGCTCCCCATGGATGCGGGTGAGGCTAACATCCTTTCTTACTGAGAAAAATCTTATGTCTGTCAAATACATTCAAAATTCTGGAAGTCAAAGTAGTGGAGTGAGTATTTGGACGCAAGGGTTCTGTCTAGAGCATCATGGGTGAACATCTGGGAGATTTGTATCAGCCCTTGGTTTTACACTTAGGACCACTAATATGTATAGTGCAGGGCTGGCCTTCAAGCTTCTTGGTTCCCTGTCCAGTGATTTTTTTCCATTAAATACAAAAGGTATGCCTTTCATTATTGTTCTTTTTGTTTGTTTTTGTGTGATACTGGGGATGGAACCCAGAGGCATTCTACCTCTGAGTTGTACCACCAGCCCTATTTTATTATTTTCTTCTGAAACACAATCTTATTAATTTGCAGAGGCAGACCGTGAATGTCTGATCCTCCTTTCTCAGCTTACCATGTACTGGAATTACAGATGTGAGCCACAGCTCCAGAGGGCTATTTCTATAAAGTACATTGATGACTGCCCAAAAGATGGCTATGTCACTCAGTGGTCATCCAGGCCCTTTTGGGAAGCTTCCATTATCCACAAGGCTTGTCTTCTTATCAACATTTAGAGAAATCTTCATCATATTTCTCCACAGAAATACTGTAATTTAAAAACAGAAGCCAGGCGTGGTGGTGCACACTTATAATCCCAGTACTTGGGAGGCGGAGACAGGAGGATTGCAGGTTCATGGTCAGCCTCAGCTACTTAGTGAGGCCCTCTGCAACTTAGTGAGACACTGTTTCAAAATAAAGAATACAAAATAGGGCTGGGGAATGTAGCTCAGAGGTAGAATGCACCTGGGTTCGATCCCTAGTACCACAAAAACCAAAACCAAAAACAACCACAACAAAAGAATATTATCTTGAAGGAGGAAGAATATTTGGGACAATGAAACTGGCAGGAATCACTGAATGTGGTAGGCATGCTTTAGCTTCATTTGAGATACTAGATGACAAGGTAACTGGGTTAGAAATGACAAAAATGGTAAGTTTTATGGTTTATGAAACAAAATCCTCACCATTTTACTCTGCTAAATTGGTATGCACTAAACATTTCCTAAAAAATAACTGTGTGATCTTAAGAGAAGTCACTTAACTGCTTTGCTGCACAATTGGATTTCAAGTTATCCTTAAGCCCCTCACTTCTAAAATACAAGTCTAAGGTTGGTTGATAAACATAAATACCACAGGTGCTAGCCTTGTGCAATTGAGGATTGAGTCAATATTGATTGAAAATAAGAGTAGTATTAATTGCTAATAGCTATATTTAGACAAAAAATAAAATTCTTTTTCTTCAGCTCTGGGCTGTCAAACTTGCCCTCTAAAAGTTGCATGCTAGCTGGTAGGCTGCTTGCCATAGTAACTAAGATAAGATGCAGAACACTGGATGTTAAAATTATAGACTCCCGAAACTTAGAAGAAAATAGTTGTGCAGACACACACAAAAGTTTACACCAAGTTAAAAGATAAAAAAGCAGGCCACATTGACCCAATATTGATTACTAATAACACAAAAATGGTTAAAGACTTTATGCCAAGTGAGCCACATTGCTGTGTCTTTCTTTTCCTTATTACAAAACAGGCTTTAAACATAAAAAGTAACTGTTAGCAGGTACAGATAGAGGATGCTGAGACTTACCTAAGGACACAGATGTTCAGAATAAACAAAGAACAATGTGGGCTTCTACCATGCAGCCCCTTGACCTTGTTAACTAAGTGACATACTTTGATCAATGATGTCAGACCTGTTCATCCTTGTGAAGATGAACAAAGATGTTCTTTTGGTTCTGTACCTCTATCCTTCACACTTTGTCTAACACAAAGGCTTACACAGAAGAGATAATCGGCAGGCCAGTACCTGCTTTTGGTGGGAAAGAAAGACTATTGGTTAACAGGATAGGAAGGACAAGATAATAAATTCCTGTATAAAGACTGAGGTTTCAAAGGCAAATAGTGCCTCCCTTCTGAGACATTCCATCGTATCTCTTTCTGATGTGGTGCTTTCCTTGCTCTGTCCCCAGTCCATGCACTCTGCCTGTAATAATAAAACCTTACTTAAACTTGCATCAGTTCCAGCTTTTTTTTTTTCTAAACTAACCAATAACAAGAACCCAGGATGACATCATCCCAAACTGTAATACTCTAAGTAAGGGTAACCAAGCTCCCTTAATTCTTCTCCTGTCCTCTAAAAAACATGAACAACATTAATTCATATAATCTTATATTTCAAAGTTAAAGGAAGAATAACCATAAAAAATGAATTGATATAAAAATGGCATTTTTGCTATAAAATGGTGTATGAGTCTGGAAATTGATTATTATCTTTGATCCTCTAGTTGAAATTTTCTCCCTCAAATATTTCTACTAGCATATACAATTACCATATATAATAAAATTTCCACTTCAAGGAGAATACAATATTTTATTAATTTTTAGAGTTACATTGTCCCAGGGCATGCTATATGGTACATATGTGTTCATTACAGTTTTTAGTTCATGCAGGATTATTTTTTTCTTGCAGATCTACAAAAGCTTCCCTGCTCTCTTTGACTATCTTCCAGGCAGTCATAAGACAATATTTAAAAATCTTAATTTCCTAAATAGTTTTATTATGGAGAAAATAAAGGAACACCAAAAATCGCTGGATTTTAACAATCCTCAGGACTTTATTGATTGCTTCCTCATAAAAATGGAGCAGGTAAGATGTTAAAATCAACTTACTTATGTGATTTTCTGAGTGTTTTGTGGTTCAGTAAATAGTTCTCTATTTATTTACTCTCTTCATTTTCATGAGGCCCCTCTTCTTTCCTTTTTATTCTGCAGCTCCCACTTATGAAAGAAAAAAGCTGCCCTTGATATTTTGAGTCTGAATTTTTTCTTAGTATGATCTTCAATTGCATCCATTTATTTTTGCAAGTAACACAATTCTGTTTTGCTTTATGGCAGAGTAAAGCTCCATTGTGTTTATATAACACATTTTCTTTATCTATTTAATATATTGACAAACACTTCCTTTGGTTCTATACCTGGGTTATTGTGAATTTTGCTGCTACAAACTTGGATATGCATGTACCATCATAATATTCTAACTTCAATTTTTTGGTACTGAGTGGTGGTATAGCTGGGTTCTGCTCCTATTCTTTTGAATAAACTCCATACTGATCTCCATAGTGGTTGTACTGTTTAAAATCCCACCAACATTATATACATATTCCTTTCTTCCCACATATTTACTAGCATTAATTATTGTATTCTTTTTTTAAAATTTTTATTTACTGGTGCATTGTAATCATACATCTTGATGAGGTTCAAGGTAGTAGATGCATGCACACAGCTCTCATTTAGCTTTTCCTAATTCCCACCCCATTCCCTGCCCCTTCCCTCATTCTCATGCTCAGCATAATGATTTACTTGATAAGTTTGTGAATGTACATCATATGCATTAGGTTGTTTCCCTCTTCCTCCACGCTCTCTCCCTCAGTTGGGTTACCTTTTGTACTCATCTAAAGTTTCTCCTTTTTTGTCTGGATTTTCTATGTCCCATTTTCTCCCTAGCTTCTGCATATTAGGGAGAACATCCAACTTTTCACTTTTTGTGACTGACTAAGCTCACTTAGCATAACGTTCTCCAATTCCATCCATTTCCCTGAAAATG
Organism: Graphiurus murinus; assembly: GCA_004027655.1. NCBI lineage: Eukaryota > Metazoa > Chordata > Mammalia > Rodentia > Gliridae > Graphiurus > Graphiurus murinus. The sequence continues at coordinate 49,665 of PVLC010005416.1, forward strand.
ATATCATTTTATTCTTCTTTATGGCTGAGTAAAATTCCTTTGTATACATATGCCATAGTTTTGTAATCCATTCATCTGTTGATGAACATCTTGGCTGGCTCAATAGTTTGGCAATTGTGAATTGTGCAGCTATAAACATAGATATGCATGTATTAGTCTGGTAGTTTGGTTTCTATTCTTTTGGGTAGATGCCCAGAAGTGGTATTTATGGGTCATATTGTAAGTTCATTACCATTTTTCTGAGGATCCTTCACACTGTTTTCCAAAGTGATTGCACTAATTTGCAATCCCACCATCAATGTATTAAAGTTCCTACTTCTCACATCCTGGCCAACATCTGTTGTTTGTGTTCTTAATGATTGCCATTATAATTGGGGTTAGGTGAAATCTCAGATAGTTTGTATTTGCATCTCTCTGATAATGACTTTTAACAATTTTTCATACAATGAGGATCAATACATTGGATTTCATTAAATTGAAGAGCTTCTGTGCAGCAAAGGAAACTATCAAAATCCTCCACAGTGAGCTGACAGAATAAGAGATTTGTGTCAGATACTCCACTGACAGAGGACTAATATCTAGAATATTGAAAGAACTCAAGAAACTCACCACTAAAAAAACAAATAATCCAATAAAATATGGGAAAGTGAACTAAATAGACATTTCCCCAAAGAATAATACAAATGGCCAATAATTCAACATCATTAGCAATCACAGAGATGCAAATTGTATTCTTTTAAAAATATTTTGCTGTTGCATTGTATTTATGCCTCATGGTGAAGCTTGATGTGTTAAAAACATATGTGCATAGAGCTCTGTGCTTCACAGGGCATCCTCCACATCCCATCCCACTCTCCCTTTCTCCCTTCCCACATAAAGTAGTGAGATTGGTAGTAATAACTTCATATTTTGCCATAATATTGTTTGAACTGCTTCCTTATTCAGTCCTGACTCTTCTGCTCCTTAACTACCCTAACCATCTTCAACTACTCTACAAATCTTTCTTTGCATTTTTTCTTTTCTTTTTTTAAATTTTTTTATAATAATTGGTGCATTGTAATCATACATCTTTGTTAGGTACAAGCTGATAAAGGCATATATGCACACATTTCTCATTTAACACCTTCTCCAATTCCCACCCCACTCCCTCGTCCTCCCTCCTTCTCAAGTTCAGTTTAGTGATTGACCTTGATATATTTGTGAAAGTACATCATGTGCATTAGGGTGCCCCCGCCCCAGTCCATCCCTTTTGGTTAAGTCAACTTCTTTGCTTATCGCTTTCTTTGCACTTTTAAAGTCCCTTATGTCTACCGTTCTGTCTCTAGTTTCCACAACTGAGAAAACACACCACCCTTGACATTGTGAGACCGATTAATGACTTAGCATAATGTTCTCTAATTCAATCCATTTCCTGCAAATTACATGATTTTGTTTTTCTTTATGGATGAGTAAAATCCTATCATATACATATACCATACTTTATCCATTCATCTGTTGATGGACACCTGGATTGATTCCATAATTTGGGTATCATGAGTTGTGCTGCTATAAACATGGTTGTGCCTGTATCATTATGGTATTCTGACTTTAGTTCTTTATGAAACTATTGAGGGGTTGTATAGCTGGGTCATATAGTGGTTCCATTCCTAGTTTGGGGGGAATCGCCAAACTCCATAGTAGTTGTACTAATTTACAATTCTATCATCAGTGTATAAGAGTTCCTATTTGGCCACATCCTTGCTGGCATGTTTTATTGTTTGTATTCATGGTGATTGCCACTCTAACAGGAGTTACATGAAATCTCAATGTAGTTTGATTTTCATTTCCCTGATTACTATTGATGTTGAACATATTTTCATATATTTCTTGACCATTTGCATTTATTATTTTGAGAAGTGTCTATTCAGTTTACTTGCACATTATTTGATTGAGTTACTTGTTTAAGTTTTAAAGTTCTTTATGTATTTAGATATTATTTCTCCCATTTTGCAGGCTATCCCTTCTGACTCTTGATTATTTACTGCACAGAAGATTTTTAGGTCAAAATAATTTTTATTTATTTTTATTTATTTTTTATTGTAATAATTCGTGCTTTGTATTTATACATTTTTGTTAGGTACAAATTGATAGAGACAAATGTGCACACATTTCTCATCTGACCCTATCCCCAATTCCCACACTGCTCCCTCGCCCTCCCTCCCTCTCAAGTTCAGTTCAGTGAGTGATCTTGATATAATTGTGTAAGTACATCATGTGCCTTAGTATGCTCTTCTTCGGTTAAGTCTATTTCTTTGTTTATCGAGGGTCTCTACTTTTTCATCTGAGGAAATGGATGCAACTGGAAAACATTATGTTAAGTGAGATTAGCCAGTTGCAAAGAGTAAAGAAACATATGTTCTCCCTAATATGAAGATGTTAGGGAGTAGATAGGTCAAATTAATTTTTAAAAAATGTCTTGATCTTTGGGGGGCTTATTGGGAAAGTCTGTACCAGTATCTTTATCTCACAGTTGGCTCGGTATTTTCTTATAGTGATTGTGATGTTTCTGATCTAATATCTAGGTCTTTGATCATTCTTGAGTTGGTTTTTGTGCAGGGTGAGAGATAGGAGTCTTAATTTCCTTCTTCTATGAATTCCTTCTTCTGCATATCTAGCTTTCCCAGCACCACTTATTGAAAAGACTGTCTTTTCTCTGGCATATGTTTTTGGCTTCTTTATGAAAAAATCAGTTGGTAACCCCCATTGTTCTATGTGTCTGTTTTGTGTCAATATCATTCTGTTTTTGTTACTAAAGCTCTGTAGTATAATTTGGAATCAGATGTTGTGATGCCTGCAACATGGTTTATATTTCTCAGAATTGCTTTGGCTATTCTGGGTCTTCTGTTCTTCCAGTTAAATTTATAACTTTTTTCTAGCACTGTACAGAATAACATTGGTATTTTGATAGGGATTGCAGTAAATCCATAGATTGCTTTTGATAGTATGGCCATTTTGACAATATTTTTCTGTCTATACAAGAACATGGTAGATCTTTCTGTCTTATAATGTCTTCTTCAATTTATTTCTTTAGTGTTGTATAATTTTTTTTTTTTTTTTTTTTTTTTTTTTGCGGTACTGGGGATTGAACTCAGGGGCATTCTACCTCCGAGCTACACCCCCAGCCCTATTTTTTATTCTTTATTTTGAAATCAAGTCTCACTAAGTTGCAGAGTGCCTCGCTAGGTAGCTGAGGCTGACCTTGAACCCGGATCCTCTGGACTCAACCTCCCGAATGCTGGGATTACAAGTGTGGGCCACCACGCCTGGCTTGTTGTATAATTTTTATTGTAGAGGTTTTTTACCTCCTTGGTTAAATTTATTCCCTTTTTTTTAATAGACCATTGTGAAGGAATTTTTTTCCAGAATTATTCTTTGTTGGATTTAGGGTTGGCATATAGAAAATATACTGATTTTGTGAGTTGATTTTGTATCCAGTTACTTTGCTGAATTTGTTTATCAGCTCTAGAAGACTTATTGCTGACATTTTTGGGTAGTTTAAGTACAGGATCGTGTCATCTGCAAAAAGATAAATTCAGTTCTGCTTTCCCTATTTGTGTCACCTTAATCTTCATCTCTTGCTTCACTGCTCTGGCTAGAATTTCAAGGACTTTGTTGAATAGGCATGGTAAACAGGGACCCATAATGCCTTGAGCCCTATGCTTTGCAACCAGGTTGCCGTCCAGTTAGCTTTTCCACAACTTTAATTTCATACTGAGTCTGCAGGCAATATTGAGTCCATGTAAAATTTTGAAGGAACAAAAAAATTGCAAGTTCTTGATTCAGGCTTATAACATGTATAGTGATAAGTTCTTCATTCTAATATTTTCATTAATCAAGTTTATATTTCTTTGTAAATAAGAAGACCTAGATATTAATGGCTTAAAAGAACTCTGGGTTTATTTCCTTTAAATACAAGGTGCCTCATTGTGGGCTAGTCTAGGAATAATATTGCAATCTCAAAGCATTAGAGAGTTGAGTGCCATCCATTTTTTCCCACTATATTGAATACAAAGGTCTTCCTTTTCATGATCAATCTTCATGTCCCAAGATAACATCTCTACCACCTCCTTTATGTCTGTTATTTGAATAAGAGGAGATAAAAGAAAAGAACAGTAAGTCTTCTGTTTATATCTGTTTGGGAAACAAATTTTCTGTATGGGCATCTAGCTGCCAAGAGTCTCAAGAATAAAGCTTTTCAGCAAGCCAGGAATAAGGTATAGGAAATGAAGTTTGGGTCAACTGATCTACAGATCTGCCATACTATACAGTAGTTTTTTTTTTGTTTTTTGTTTTTTGTTTTTTTTCAATACTGCACTCTCCAAGTTCTGTATTTTCAAACCTAATAAAATTCTGAGGCATTTTTGATTCATTGTCATTTCATGTGCTGCAAATAATTTATTTGACAAATCAAATTGTTCTTAGGAAAAGCACAATCAACAGCTCGAGTTTACTTATGAAAACTTGATCAGCTCTGTTTGTGATTTGTTTATTGCTGGGACAGAGACAACCAGTTCGACCCTGAGATATGCTCTCCTGCTTCTAATGAAGCACCCACATGTCACAGGTATGACCACAGAGGGGGAGCCTGTGAACTTCAGAGAAATGAAAGTAAAAGATAACCGCAGTTTTTGTACTACGAACAATTTTATGTAGCCAGTATTTAAATATTGAAGTTGGTATAATCTAAAGGTGTAGTTTAAATGTGTTCTGGTAAATGGAGTAAGAGAAGGCCTATGTGTGTGAGTGTGTGTGTGTGTGTGTGTGTGTGTGTGTGTGTGTGTGTGTATGTATACACATGTGCTTATATATGAGATTGATTTGGATTGAAAGTTGTCATATCATATCCCAGGACATAAATATTCTCCAAATATGTGTGATTAAAATGAATAATTATTTAAAACTTTAGAAAGTTTCAGAAACAGCTGCTCAAATGCTCAGTGAACATGCATATTTAGTATGTGAAAGTAGGAAAGGAATTCCATTGCAAATTGTTCACACAAACACAAAACACATACTTTTTTTTTGCTCATTATAATTTAATTTTTAATTCCACATACTATTTCAATATTAATGTTTGATTCCTATCTGTCTTTTCTACCAAGTCAATTACATCAAGTTTCTTGGTGTAATTATGTTTTGTTTATTTTGTAAAATATTTAGTAACTTCTGTTTACATTAGTTATCATGAATACTGATTATGATATTTGCTGATACAATGTAACATCTAGCTCATAGGAGAGTGGTATGTATGTCTATTATGGCAACTCTCTTTATATGTGTAAGGGTAATTCTTGGCATATAATTTATATTTATAATGCTATTGAGAAGTCTTCCTCAAGCTCCATGATTCACTGGCTTGCAATGACAAATGTGACATTTTTCTTTTATTTCATTATTTCTTATATGTACCTTATCAGCTAAAGTCCAGGAAGAGATCAAATGTGTGATTGGCAGTCATCGGAGCCCATGCATGCAGGACAGGAGACACATGCCCTACACAGATGCTGTGTTGCATGAGATCCAGAGATACATTGACCTCGTCCCCACCAACCTGCCCCATTCTGTGACATGTGATGTTAAATTTAGAAACTACCTCATTCCCAAGGTGAGCTACTTTTTTCTGTTCTGCATCTTAGTGCTCTGGATGTTCCCAGATTCATAGCATGATTCCAAACCTCCAACAAGAAAAGATAAGAGAAGTGCAAAAATTTTACCTTTGGCTGTTTAATGGACTTTTTCTGCTGTATCTACAAATCTTTTCTATTTTTTTTTATTCAGGATTGAACCTGGAGGTGTTATACAGAGATTCACCTCTAGCATCTTTTCTGTTTTTTCTTTAAAAAAAAATCATACCACTAGGTTGCTGAGAGTCTTGTTAAGTTGCTGAAGTTAGCCTTACACCTTGGATTCTCTTGTCTCCACCTCCCAAGTACTGGGATTACAGGCTTGTGCCACTTTACCAGGTTTCTATAAATCTTTATAACAGGTGTCAGTATCTGACAATGTGGCTCTTCAAAATTTGAACTGTGTCATTAATATTATTTCAGCTATTCTGGATATTTAAATTTTGAAATGAATGCTAAAATTTCAATCTCTCAATTTCCTAATGATTCTCTGATTTTTATAATGATGACAGTAAATATGATGTAGATAAATTTGAGAAGACTTGGTATCTTGAACTGATTTTTTTTTCCAATTCATGAATAAGCTTAAGTTCAATTTTATTAAGAATTTGTGTTGTTTTCTTGGTAATATTTTGTGTTCAGTGCAGTGACTTGTAAATCTCTTCTTAGGTTTTTCTGAATGATGAACATTTTTGTTGATGTTATGATTTTTATGATGTCATGCCATTTCTGGGTACTTTGCACATGTAAATAGAGTTTATTTAAACATTCATTTGATCTTATGTTCAGTAACATGGTGAAATATACTACTCATTACCAATGCTTTATTTGTATATTTACTTAGAATTTGAATGTACATTTATAACTATTTTGGTAATACTTTTTATGTCTCCTTTTCAAATTATTGTGTTATTAATTTATCCATATGCCATTATAGTGCTGGCTAGGGTTTCCAGGATACCACTGAACAGAATGCCAGCACAGGGCATCCTTGTTTCATTTCAAAGTTGAGATGATGTTTTCCATTGACTTTGGTAGATTTTCTTCATCACATCAAGAAGGATGCCTTGTTCTCTTAATTATATATATATATATATATATATATATATATATATATATATATATATATATATAAACTTTGGTCATAAGTGTGTGTAAATTTTGAGAGACTTAGTCTCTACATTGGCCAGGCTTTCCTCAGTAAATATAAGTATTATAAGATAAAAAGTACAGTTGCATTTGATCTGCTACATAATGTTCATGAAAAATTTACCTTTCTTAAAGATTTTGGTCTCAAATTTTTCTTACTGAAAATTTTCTTGTCAAATTTTTATATCAAGATTATGCTTTCTGCATAAAATTAAGTGTGAAATGTTCCCTGATATGAGTCTTCTTTTCATTATTTCCTTCTTGTGACCACTTAGTGGCATCTAAACTTTTGGTTTAGTTGCAAACAGTATATAAGAGAAATGTGGCATTTCAGATGATGTTTAACTCCTTCCAGAAGGTGTTTTTCCTCTGACTGGGCACAAATAATGATATCATGCTCTGGCCCTGATGCAAAATTGGGCATGAGAGAAACACAGTTGAAAACTGAGTGCTAATATTAAATTTCCTCTGTTCTCCTGACATCTTTGCAATATTGAGGACAAAGTTTGTCTCAATAGCTTTTCCATGCTAATTAACACAGGGTTTCTGCATTAATCCAGATATTCTATCTGCTACATTGCAAGTGATTCTGTTCCATTCGAGTATAGGACATGTCATTAAATGAAAAATGATAAAACTAAAAGTTGTATTTTCATGAGGAAAAATGCCGTGAGATTGGAAGGAGGCAATTACTAATGTCATCCCAATGCGATGATGGAATTGGCTTTACCAGTCGGCAATGGGGCTTGTTCTGGTGACAACAGATCAGATATAAAGGAGGACATTAGTTTACCTGTTTTCACCAATGACATACTCAGGGGAAGAATGTTGTTTTTCAGTCTTGAGTTCTGTAGGTAATATTAATAAAAGTTATTTGTGCTCTCACATCTAATTAAATGAGATAAAGACTGAGGAATCAGAGAGGATTGTCCATCTCCCTGACTCACCACATCATCAATGGCAACATTCTTGAGGGAATTAGTTGTATCTGTTGAGCTCACCCCTCTGCTTGGCAGCTCATGCTATGACTGGTTTCTCGAATCCAGAGAACTCAAATGACTCATTCTTCTCATTCTGTATGGAACCATCTGGTATAGAAATAGGTGACACATTGTGGCTGCCATTACCTTATTGCAAAAAAGGTAAATGATTTTTTTTTTACCTCATGGTGAAGCCGCTGACCTCAATGGAGATCATGGTCTAAGACAAGAGTCAAGCAAATTTTTCTGTAGCTGGTCACACTCTAAATGTTTCAGACACCATAAACCACAAGGATTTTGATGCCAATTCTGAATCTTCCATTGTAGCCTTGTAACTATAACAGACAACCGTAAGCCAGTGAGGACGTCTTTGTTCAGTGTTTACTGAAACAGAAATTTAAATTTTGTAGAATTTTCACATATCCGTACTTTACTTCCATAATGTATTTATTTATTTTTAAGCATACCTATTGCACATGTCTTGCCAAAACTGGTGGCAAGCTTGTCAAAGACAGTATAACACATTCCAGTCCACTTGAGCTTTCAGAGAGGATGTGAGATCAATTTGTATGTTTGTATTCTATCTGACAGAAGTTTTTCAGCACCAGGTTTCAGAAATTTATCCATACCATTGTCTAGGAAATTTATTGCTTCATTTCTTTCATTTAAATCAGGATCTTTTTCAACTTAACTTTTTATTATAGATTGGAGTAGTAGTGATGATTTATGCTTTGCAATGAACTTCCAACTGTGTGTGTAATATTCCTGAGGATATTTCTAATTGTATATCTTCATGAAACATTTTTATAAATTATTTGTTTGAAAATATTCACAGAAATAACTCAAAAAACCAAAATTTGAAAATTTAATATAATAAAGTTAGGGATGAATATTTCCTTATTTTTGTCTTTAAAATATTTAGATATAAACATGATTATGGTGTTACTTAATCACTGTAATTTCTGTCTATTTCTCTTTCTGAATATTCCTCTGTCTTTTACTGTGCATATCCAAAAGCAAGATTATTATTTCTACTTGGTAATAATTACATACACACCTAGGAGCCCTCATTAATTCAATAATATTAAAGGGTTTACATTTAAAATTTCCCAATATTTTCCAATATTTTCATTTGTATTCTTCCTTTTGTAGTTTAGTATCCAGTTTTGGGACAAGCACACAATGTATTTTTCTTTTTTTTTTTTTTTTCACGTTGGTCTTAAGTAAATAAGAAGCAGTTCTCACTCTTGGTTTGACCATACAGTGGTGTTCAGGACAGCATTCATTTAATATGTTCCTTAGACTGATTCTGTATAATTGTTTTCCAGAAATTAGGTTGTAGTTACAATTTTGGAAGAAATTAGCATTGGATTCATTTGCAAACCAATTAACCATGTTAGTGAATGCGTTCATGAATGTCACCTGTGTCACTGAGGGTTACGGATGCTTCACATTAAACAGAGCCTACCATTATAAATCACGATCCACATGAGCTATATGAAAACTGAAGGGATAAAATAGAGTAGCAGGTGGTGACAACACGAGGGTCCAAGCATGATGATAAGGAGAGCAAATGCAGAAGGACCAAGGTGCCCTTGTACTCAGTACTTCAGATGCTATTGATTCCTATTATTGATGTGACCTGTTTGACTGGAAATGTCACTATTTTTCTTCAGCCTTGGTTTTCTTTCTATAGACAAGAGGAATGAACTAAATGACTTTCATTGGATCTTGGGGCTCTATAATGTGGTTTATCTGTGTCTGTTCCTAGGGTACAACTGTAATAACATCCCTGACATCTGTGCTTCATGACAGCAAGGAATTCCCCAATCCAGAGACATTTGACCCTGGGCACTTTCTAGATGACAGTGGTAACTTTAAGAAGAGTGACTACTTCATGGCTTTCTCAGCAGGTAAGAGAAGTTGATTTTTGCCCTTTTGAGTCAGTTGTGACTTACCTGATGCCTCCTATGGCACTGGTAGATTGTTCCTTTATACTTTATGAGAAGCAGCACTCTCCGTGCCCATGCACTTTTTCTGATCATGATGTATGCTCAGTATGGGGCCAGAATCATGGCATTTTGCTTTGTTGACCCAATTGTTCCCCATTTAGAAAGCTAGGGTGTTGAATACTTTCATTCCTCATCTATATATCATGTAGATCTCTTTTTAAAGGTAAAACTCATTTAAATTTTCCTTACCCACCACAAGAAAGGTTATCTCACTCCACAACATGATAGAATGCCCGTATGTGTTATTGTTCACACTCTAGGTTGAGCTATGGAGATTCAAGTCTCAAAAAGCACAGAATGGCACTAAAACCCACACACCCAGGTAGACAACAGTAAAGAGTTCAAGAAATTCAGTAAGATGAATGCTATGAGAGAGGAAAGTACAGATTGCTGGAGTTTGAAGAAACGTGGAATTCTCCTCAGCAATAAAGAACCACAAAATATTGTCATTTTCAGGAAAATAGACAGATATGGAGAATATTATATTAAGTGAGATTAGCCAGTCACATAAAGTGAAAGGTCATATGTTTTCTCACATATGTGGAAGCTAGGAGGTGATCAGGATGCCAGAAGGACTTCTGATAATTGAGGAGAAACTCCAGTGGATCCAGGGAGGTGGTCTAGGGGAAGGAGGTGGGAGAGGGAGGATCAATGACGGAATCTTCTATTGACGTTATGTCCACATGTGATTGCACCAATGTAAATCCTAATACCCTGTATGGGGATAAAGGGGATGGGAAGGGAGCCAGGGTAAAGTTCCCCAAGTGCTCTGTGCTTATGTGTCACTATCACTATACACTTCATTATGTTTTGGAGGAAAAGTACTAAGTGAAACTTAAAACATCCAAGATTATGTTTAATGTTGGAATACTTAGTAAAGTGTTGGAATGAGCCTGTGTTTGAATAAATTGTTTTGATAACATATTTAATAAAATAATCTGTTAAGTAGGTAGCAAATCTGCCTGTCCTTTTATGAATTCCCCTAAGTAGATGTCCATGCATGCATGCATGCACTCCTCCATGCATGCATGCATGCATCCATCCATCCATCCAATCATTCATTCAAAGAATTACTGTCTATTCTCACTGTGCCATGGTCAGAGTTGCACACAAAGAAGGAGTATCTAAGTTCTTTTCTTTCTTTCTTTCTTTTTTTTTTCTCAGGAAAACGGATGTGTGTAGGAGAGGGATTGGCCCGCATGGAGCTGTTTTTATTTCTGACCACCATTTTACAGAACTTCAACCTGAAATCTCTGGTTGACCCAAAGGACCTGGATACCACCCCAACTGTCAGTGGACTTGCTTCTCTGCCACCATGGTATCAGGTTTCCTTCATTTCTGTCTGAAGTAGAGCAGACTGTCTGACAGCTGCTGTGCTGTCATCTGTAATCTCTTCCTCTATGGCACTATCCACCTCCTTCCCCCACCAGGGATGCCTTCTCTTAATGTGCTCTCACATCACCCTAATCCCTCAAGATTCAGAGAACAGCCATCTTCATTCAGGAGAGTTGTCTGCGTCTCTGCTCCAATACATCTTCGATTTCCCATGCTGTATGACCCTGGAATTTATGCTCCCAAATACTAATAGTTATCTAATATGATGAATTATTAATAGGTTATTATTTTCAAATAGCAAACTGTCTCTTCTGCATTATCTTAATAATAAACATTATTGATTACTGGTCCATTCTCAGACTTTTGTTTTTATGCAAAATTCATCTTAGAAAGAAAAGAAACAAGTGGAAATTCTTGTCCTAATACTGATAAGCATAAAGAGGATAAAGGGAAGATGGTAGATAAAATCTTTACTTGCTTTTCACCCAGGATTACTGAAGGTACAGATTTGACACAGGAAAACATTGTTAAAAAATAGCTGCAATCTGTAGGAAAATATTGAGAGGCTCAGTCAGATGGAGGAATAAACATTAAGGTTAAAATGCATGCCCTTGCTGAGAAGAAACATGTCATTACCCTTTCTGATCATGTCTCCCAGAGAAATTCACTTTTTTTCCCAGGCAATTTAAGGTAATGTAGCAGTACCTGGATGCACACATGTATCTGCACATACATCAGTGCATTGTTAGGCATTCCAACACAATAAATATCCCACATACACATTTGACACGTTTGATGACACATGGTTCTTTATAACATTCGGCTTATTATACATACATATTTACAACTTCCTATATTTTACTAAGCAATATGCCAGGAAAATACTCTAGATAACAGAAACATAGAAAGTGGTTTTTAAGCATGTAAAATGTATTTTAACCTATCAATTAAAAAGAAAAATTATACAAATTTACTGAATGCTGTGCAATATGTTGATATTTGAATGTATTGTGTAATGCTTACGTCAGGTTAAACATATTCACCTCTTGAAATATTTTTCAGCTATTTTGGTGAAAGCATTCAATACCCTTTCTTCTAGATTTTTTAAATGTACAGTAAGTATGTTATTATCATTATCAATAGCTGTCCTATTCTGTAGCAGCACACCTACAACTGTCTATCTGGAAATTAGAACTATTCATTTACCTTGCCCTTCCCTACCTCCAGTCCCCTCTCCCTGGCATCTGGTAACAATCATTTTACTCTCAATTTCTGTGAAATTACCTTTAGTGAAGATATAAATTTCACATTAATCAGATAATGTGGTACATATCTTTTACTGCCTGGTGTAGAACACCATCCACAATACTTTCCATGAAGAGATTGACCATGGCGGAGACTGGAGTCCCTGCAGGCAGTACAGGAGCCACATGCCCTGCACAGATGCTGTGTTGTATGAGAGCTAGAATTTTATTGGTCTCCCCACTATCTTGCCCATTCAGTGACCCATGACATTAAATTTGCAAACTACCTCATTCCCAAGGTAAGTTTCTTTCTTCCATTCCTTACCTATTTGCTCTACATGTTGGAAAATTCACAGTATGATTCCAAATCTATATCACACAATATGAGAGAAGTGCATAATTCTTACATGTGGCTACTAAATGGACTTTGTGCTGTTTCCAGTTTGGGGCCACAAATATTTATGAGGTCTTAGAATTTGGCAGTATGCATTTCAAAAATTAGGTCTACCTCTTTCATGTTGCTTTTTCTACTCATAGATGCTTACATTTCCAAAAATGTTAAAATTTCAGTTTGGCAATTTCCCAAAAGACAATTAGATTTTTATCAAGGTAACAGTAATCCTATAGATAAATTTGAAAAGAATTGATATCTTCACACATGTTGTTTCCTTTAGTTAATAAATATGGTTTTGCTTCAAATTTAACTTGGGTTTAATTATTTCAGCAATGTTTTGTTTTTAATTTAGTGGCTTATTAATATTTTACTACATTTTTCTGTATAACAAATATTTTAGTTCATGTTATACATTTTAAAAATGACTTGGGCATTTCTTTCACTTGATATGTTGAGATATACTTGATTTTCTATCATTCTGATGACTATATCTAGTAACCATGAAAATTTTGCTACTAAATTCCAAATGACATGTTTATAGTTTCCATTTGGAATTTCTATGTTTATGGTAAGTAGGAAAGGTCAAATGGAAGCAATTAAAGCAAACTCTTCTTGGAAATCAAGACAATATCATATACCTGAAGAGATCACAGAGATCAGTGCCACCATAAAGGACGTGAAAGATGTAGGGGTGGTGCTACCACCCCATCCTCATTGTACTCCTCTGTTGGTCTGTGCAGAAGACAGATGGATCTTGGAAAATGACAGTTGATTATTGTAAGATAAACCAAGTGAGTGGTGAATCCAATTGTGGCCACTATACCAAATATAGTATCTTTGCTTGAGAAAATGAATACTTATGGTGCCTGGCATGCAGCTATTGATTTGGCAAGTGTGTTTTTCTCTATAACTATCCATAAAGCTGACTGGAAGCAATTCGCTTTCAACTGCTGAGGTCAGTAATACATCTTCACTGTCCTACAGACCTATGTGTTAACTTAGTTGGCAGAGATATTGATTGGCTTTCTATTCTACAAGGTATCACATCACCATTATATTGATTACATTATATTAGTCAAGTGAGCAAGAGGTAGCAGCCACTTAAATCTTGTTAGAGAAGAATTTTCACATGAGGGTATGGAAAATAAATACAGCTAACATTCAAGGGTCTCACACCTCAGTGAATTGTGTAGGGGTCCAGGGGTTTGGGGCATTCTAGGATATCTCTTCAAAGGTAAAGGATAAGTTGTTGCTTCTGGCCTTTCCTCTACCATGTCTTGAGCTCTGGCAGCCGCTATCCACTCTGACATCGACTGAAACCTTCAAGACTATGAAAAATAAATCTTTCTTCCTCTAAAGGTGTGCCTGTTTGATATTTTGGTCACAGTGGTAAAAATGGTGTGTAAAAGAGTCAAGATGACAAATTTTCAAGACCTAACTTTCTCCGCCCTAAAAATCAGAACAATTTTACCTTAGGCAAAATAATTTGACAAAATTCAAATCATGTGATATATTTGAAAATTCTTCATAAATTAGCAGTTTACCTATAAACAGGGCTGATAAGACATCGTGTAATGGATTTCATAAGATAATTTCTTTGTATTTTTATTGATATATTGTAAATAAACAATCATAGAGTCAAAGTGAGACAAACCTATGTGCACATGGTATTTCATGTATTTCCCTTTGGATCCCATCCGGCTAACACTCACATCCTCATATATGTTAGTAAGATAGGTAGTTATGTCTTCATGTATGATATAACATTATTTCAACCATTTCCTTCATGAATTCTCTCTTTTTACCTCCCCATAACTCTCCCCAGTCCCTTGCCATTATTCTTTTAGTCTTTCTCTTCATTTTTCTGAAGTCCCCTTTGTTTCCTATTTCTCTATATCTTCCACACATGAAAGAAAATAAATATATGACCCTTGGCTTTTTGAGATTGACTAACATTTTTGTATTACATGAACTTAGAAATAACCTCACTAGTTAATTTAGAAAAATAAGATATCTTTGCAAAGAATGCATTTAAAACTTAAGTATTGTCTTTAGCAATATAACAACATATATCGTTCCAGTAATCATTGAGTCCTCATGATGATTAATTTTTTCCTTCCATTCAGGTCTGAATATTGTGGTTGTTCTGTGCTTGTATTGACCTCCCTATCTCCCATCCTTTGTTGCGTGCATAACTGTAGTTCTGTCTATAATTTATCCTCCCTGTTGTGCATATTTTTGTGTTTTTTTACAGTTACCTTTCATTTCTTATTACAGAGTTTTCAGTAATAGATGCAAAACACCAGAAATAGCTTGTCTGAAGGATACAGGTAGATGGGGAAAGCCATAGTTTCTTAAATTCTGTCCAGGTGGGGAAAGCCATAGTTTCTTAAGTCCTGTCAACTCTGTTTTCTGAGTTTGGCTTTTTCCACATTTCTGCTGAGAAAGTTTGCCTCTGCAGCAATGGGTAGAGAAGAAGCTGATTTTCAAATTACTCTTTTGAGCTCCTCTAGTCCTGTTATACATGCAATTGAATTAGGAGCTTCTGTGTGATGGGAGGCTTATGGCTTTACAAACAGAGTCAGTGTGATGGATATTAACAGTAACTGATACTTGGGGATTTGGTTGGTTTTTTGTTTTGTTTGTTTGGTTTTTGGTGTTTTTTGTTTTTTGTTTTTTGTTTTTTGTTTTTTGTTTTTTTTTTTTGCAGTACTGGGGATTGAACTCAGGGGCATTCTACATCCAAGCTACACCCCCAGCCCTATTTTTCATTCTTTTATTTTGAAACCGGGTCTCACTAAGTTGCGGAGTGCCTCACTAGGTAGCTGAGGCTAGCTGTGAACCCAGATCCTCTGGTTTTAGCCTTCCAAATGCTGGGATTACAAGTGTGCACCATCACGCCCAGCTGGGTTTTGATTGTTTTGATAAAATAATTTTCATGCATCTGTGGAGAAGACATAGTTTGCCACATTGGGTACCAGATGATCTCTTTCAATCCCAGATCTTCCAACTGTGAGCTATGTAATGATGACAGGTCTCCTGTTCTCCCAGAGTATTCTCATTTTCCACTTGAAAAAATTTTTAAAGTCTATTTCTGTCTTTTAATATTTGATGTTAAATACATACTATTTCACTTAATAACTTTATATAAGTTCATTTACTGAAGTTGTTAAGTCATATTAGCTAGTTTATGTTTAGGTAGAGATGATGTTAGTAGAATACATTAAGTAGTCAAAAGATTTCTATTCTTGAAAACAAAGTCTTCAAGAGTTTAATATAACAGTACAAATTTTTTAAAATATACAAATCATACAATATACCAAATTATCTCTAAGTCATACATTTTTACTGGTCTATAGCCTGATGATGCTAAATTTTGAGTAATTTCTTGTATTAAAATATTTTCTTTAGTATTTC
Source organism: Graphiurus murinus (assembly GCA_004027655.1). Classification (NCBI taxonomy): domain Eukaryota; kingdom Metazoa; phylum Chordata; class Mammalia; order Rodentia; family Gliridae; genus Graphiurus; species Graphiurus murinus. Next base: position 65,859 of record PVLC010005416.1, read on the forward strand.
TTAATCATGACTTCCTATTAGAAATAGCTGTTTTTCTTTAATTAACAATCTTAGGTCACCCACCCAGCACAATTAAATCATAATCTCCAGTACATAAAATATATAGCAGCACTAAATAGCATTTAATATTCACCTGCATCATTGGAGTGAATGAAGTCACTCAGAAGACAAGTTAAAGATTGAAAGATTAAAACAAACCTAGTTGGCCATTTATTTTGTCAAAACTAACAGGTGGATTAGCAGTGTTATAAAACTTTTTCAAACCTGTAGAAATCTTATTAAGGAGAGAAATATGCAAGTTTTGACCCACTTGTGGTCCTTGTACTTTTTCTCTCCTCTTTGATGCTCATTTCATTCTGGAGACAGAGTTCTGAGAGAGAAAGTCTCCCCCGTGGCCTCATTCCACTCCCAATTATTGGAAATATCCTACAGATAGATGTTAGTACCATCAGCAAATCCTTTAAAAAATATAAGTATTCTTTATGCTTCTGCAATGGCTTGCAAAGAAAAGTAAATAGACTTGTGATTTTAAATAAAATGTATTTCTTGAGGCACACTACTATAGTAGATGTTTGTGAAGCAAAATGTTCCCTGCAAACTTTAATGTACTTTTTTGCCTTCCCCAGTTTACTTTCAGAAATGGTGGGATGAGGTGATGAATTTTGCGAGTAGAAGAACATTTAATTACTTGTGTGAAAAACTCAAAATCACTAAGTGGCAAGGTTGAGAATCCTTCTGAATTTATTTATTTATGATTTTTGACTGAGTGAGAATGGTAAGGGAAGTGGTTGTGAATAGAGATTTCATTAAATATCATGGACCATATTCACCATGAATTTTTATTCAAGATTGCAATGAAAGTTGATCTTCTCTAAAGAATCAACTTATGCCATAAGTCAAGGAAACAGCTACGGATCTGGGATAGTATAAGGAATGAAAGAAGCAAGTAATTAGCACCCAATTCGTGGAAATAGAATCCTTTGAATTCTGCACATTCCCTTTTTCTGGTGCCAGAGTTCTACAACGTGGAAGACACTGTTCTTCTAGGAGATACGGAATGTGCTGGTACTGTCCTTATGGTGCCCACTTCTTGTATTTATAATACAAGTAGGACTCAAATTGGGATGGGAAATAGAAACATTTGGGGTGACATAAGACTATAGATTTTCATCTCTAAATTCAGGGGTACCAAGTCAGGATCTCTTTGGGAAGTACTTTGCAGGATATCTCAATGTATGAATATCAAGTTGGGCATGGGTGGGCATGGGTGGGGGGTTAGAATAGCTCAAGTTTCCAAGTCTGAATTAACACAAGTTTAAATTTCAGTCTTTCACATTTTACTGTGGGACACTGGGAGTGAATTTAAATTCTCTGACCTAATAACTATTCCTGTAAGACAGGACAAATGCTCAGTGTGCTGAGCTTGTTGAATGCTGCTGAATGTTATGATAGGAGGATGTTTTTGTCTATGACTGACCTTACCACACTTCTCTTCTCCAATGTGAGATAAAATCAAATTTGCCATAAAAGCAGCTTCTTAACGGAAGGAAAATAAGCAACAAAAAAGCAAAATTAGAACCACAACTAACTATCACACTCAGAACTCTATATTGACAACCGGAATCCCCCGACATATCTACCATCTCTAATCTTTACAATATATCACCTCAACACACTCAACATCTTACTCCGCTGGACCATACTCTCTACTTTACCCTATTCTTGCATTCATCAATGTGACTTCTCACACAACCTTTACCACTGAACACAACCTGTCCCTGTATATACCAGCAGGCACCTCTAAACACCCACTGCATAGATTGGATAAGAAAACTTGCAAGAGCAGCAAAGATATAAATCTAAGAATAGGAGAACCATGGGAAGGGAAAATAGCAAAGAAACAATGAACCACCACAACCCCTCAATAACATATCTCACCAACCCAGAATGGCAGAGATTACCAGAAGAACAATTCAGATATTTAATACTAGAAACAATACCAGATTTTCAGAAAGAATGTAGGGGGAGTTAGAAAGAAATAGAGGAACAAATAAAGAAAGAATCTGAAGACCAGAAAAGGAACCAGAGATAAGCATTGAAGGAAGTGAAAGATGCAATAACTGAAATGAAGGCATCAATACAAACTATAAACAATAGATTAGACCACATAGAAAATAGAATATCACTCTTAGAAGATGACCATTCCAGAAAAGAATCGATAGTACATAATTTAGAAAAAAAATTTGACAGTATTAATTGGACATCCAAGAGATCTGGGCCAATTTTTAAAAAGCTAACCTAAGAATAATAGGTATGGAAAAGGGATTAGAAGTTGAAACTTATGGAATAAACAATCTTTTCAAAGAAGTAATATCAGACAATTTTTCAAACATACAAAGAGAAGTTGACACACAGATACAGGAAACATACAGAACTCCCTCAAGGCAACACAAAAGAAGAGGTTCACCACACCACATAATAATCAAGTTGACTAATGTAGAGGCTAAGGAGAGAATTTTAACGGGAACAAAAGTAAACAGCCAAGTGGCATTTAGAGGCAAACCAATTATAATCTCTCCAGATATCTCAAAGCAAGTCATGAAAGTCAGGAGGGGCTGGAGTGACATATTCCAAACTCTGAAAGAAAATAACTTGCAGCCAAGATTCTCCTACCCAGAAAAACTCTCAAAATTGACTGGGATATAAAAACTTCCATGACAAACAGAAACTGAAAGAATATATGTCTTCCAAACCAGCACTAGAGAAAATAATCAAAGAGATCCAATACAAAGAAAAACTAATGAGTAAACGTCAGAACCAGAGAAACAATAATTTCCAGGAAGCAAACAACTAAGAAGAATAAACACCACTGAAAACAGAAGTCAAAACTCAAAATATTAGGAATTAAAAATCATCTCTCAGTAATCACACTGAATATAAATGGTCTCAATTCCCCAATAAAAAGGCACAAGGTGGCAAAATGGATCAAAGCCCAGAATCCATCTATATACTGCCTGCAAGAAACACACCTTACAAGCAAAGACTCCCACAAACTAAAGGTGAATGGCTGGAGAAAGGTAATCCATGTTAATGGAACTCGAAAACAAGCAGGAGTAGCAACTATGATATCAGATAAATTAGACTTCAAGCCTAAGCTTATCAGAAGAGACCAAGCAGGTCATTTTTTACTAGTAAAAGGAACAAGCCAGCAAGAGGAAATAAGAATTATCAACATCTATGCCCCAAACATAGGTGCAGCCACTTTCATAAAACAAACTCTATATGATATAAAGACACACATAGATCCCAATACACTAATACTAGGAGACTTCAATACTCCTCTCACATCTCTAGACCCATCTTCTAAACAAAAGGTCAATAGAGACACCTCAGACCTAAAGGATACCTTAAACCAAATGGACCCATTAGACACATAGAGACTCTTTCACTCAACTACACCTAAATTCACATTTTTTTCCGCTGCACATAGAACCTTCTCCAAAATAGACCACATTCTGGGCCACAAAGAGAGCACTGGCAAATTAAAAAAATGTAACATAATTCTCTGCATATTTTCAGACCACAATGGAGTGAAACTAGAAATAAACTCTAAGAAGACCCAAAGTAACCATGTAAACACATGGAGACTGAACACCACATTGCTGAATGAGGATTGGGTCATAGAAGAAGTAAGGGGAGAGATTAAAAAATTCCTAGAAACCAAGGAAAACAGAGACACAAAATATCAAAATCTCTGGGAAACTTCGAAGGCAGTACTAAGAGGAAAATTCACAGCACTGAGTGCCCACATAAGAAGAACAGAAAATCACCAAATAAATAACCTAATGACACAGCTCAAAGCACTGGAAAAACAAGAACAGTCTAACCCCAAAGCCAGCAGAAGACAGGAAATCATGAAAATCAGAGCAGAAATTAATGAAATAGAGAATAAAAAAACAATACAGAAAATCAACAAAACCAAAAGCTGGTTTCCTGAAAAAAATAAACAAGACAGATAAACCATTGGCCAACCCAACCAAAAATAAGAGGGAATCAACCCAAATTACTAAAATAAGAGATGAAAAAGGTGATATTACCACCAACAGTGTGGAAATACAGAGGATCATCAGAAACTATTTTGAAAAACTATACTCCAACAAAATTGAAAATCTATAAGAAATTGACAAATGTCTTTAAATTGTCCATTATCACCCCCCTAAATTGAGTCAAGAAGATATAGAAAACTTAAACCAACCAACAGCATTCAAAGAGATAGAAGCAGCAATAAAGAGTTTACATCAAACAAAAGCCGGGGCCGGATGGTTTTTCAAGTGAATTTTATAAAACATTTATAGAAGAGTTAATTTCAATACTCCTCAAACTATTCCATGAAATAGAAAGAAACGGGACCCTCCCAAAAACATTCTATGAAGCCAACATCACATTAATACCAAAGCCAAATAAAGACAGCTCAAGAAAAGAAAACTATAGACCTATATCATTGATGAACTTAGATGCAAAACTGCTAAACAAGATACTAGCAATGCACATTCAAAACCACATCAAGAAAATTATACACCATGACCAAGTCAGGTTCATTCCAAGGATGCAAGGCTGGTTCAACATACAAAAAACAATCCATGTAATACACCACATAAACAGAATCAAAGACAAAAATCACATGATCATCTCAATTGATGCTGAAAAAGCATTTGACAAGATCCAACACACATTCATGCTAAAAGCACATCAGAGAATTGGAATAGAAGGAACGTACCTTAACATCATAAAGGCAATATACAATAGGCCCACAGCCAATATCATATTAAATGGAGAGAAACTGCAAGACTTTCCACTAAAGACAGGAACAAGACAAGGATGTCCATTATCACCTCTTCTGTTCAATATAGTACTTGAAACTCTAACAGAGCAATAAGGCAAGAGAAAGAAATCAAAGGAGTAAAAATAAGGAAAGAAGAACTAAAACTGTCCCTTTTTGCAGATGACATGATATTATACTTAGAAGACCCAACAAATTCAACAAAAAACTTATAGAACTGATCAGCAAATTCAGCAAAGTGTCTGGATACAAAATCAATCTTAAAAAATCAGAAGCTTTCCTGTATGCCAACCATAAATCCACTGAAAAAGAAATCCAAAAAACAATTCCACTCACAATAGCACCCCCCAAAATAAAATACTTAAGGCTAAACCTAATCAAAGAGGTAAAAGACCTCTATAAGGAAAATTATATAAAGTTGAAAAAAGAAATTGATGAAGACCTTAGAAGATGGAAAGATCTTCCATGCTCTTGGATAGGCAGAATAAATATCATCAAAGTGGCCATCAATGCAATACCCATGAAAGATTCAATACAATACCCATGAAATTACCAACGTGACTCCTCACAGACATAGAAAAATCAGTCCTTAAATTCATCTGGAACAACAAAAAGCCCAGGATAGCCAAAGTACTTCTTAGCAACAAGAACCATGCAGGAGGTATCCCAATACCTGACTTCAAACTCTACTACAAAGTCACAGTAATAAAAACAGCATGGTATTGGCACAAAAACAGACATATAGACCAATGGAACAGAAGAGAAGACTCAGAAACAGACCCACGTGCTTACAGTCAACTGATTTTTGACAAAGGAGCCAAAAATATAAACTGGGAAAAAAGAGCCTCTTTAACAAATGGTGTGGGCAAAACTGGCTAACCATATGCAGGAAAATGGAAATAAACCCCACTTTCTCACCCTGCACAAGAGTCAATTCAAGGTAGATCAAAGACGTGGAAGTCAGGCCAGAGACCTTGCAGCTACCTGAAGAGGGCATAGGTCCAACGCTTCAACACATAGGTACAGGTAAATACTTTCTCAACAAGACACCAAAAGCACAAGCAACTCAAATGAAGATCAATACATGGGATTGCATTAAACTGGAGAGCTTCTGTGCAGCAAAGGAAACTATCAAGAACCTGAACAGAGAGCCCACAGAGTGGGAGAAAATTTTTGCCAGCTACTCTTGGGATAGAGATCTAATATCTAGGATATACATAGAACTCAAGAAAATCACAGCTAAGAAAACAAATAACCCAATTTAAAAAAATGGGCAAAGGATCTAAATAGACACTTCACAAAAGAAGAAATACAAGTGGCTAATAAATGTATGAGGAAATGTTCCACATCATTAGCAATCAGAGAGATGCAAATCAAAACTACCTTGAGATTTCACCTAACCCCAATCAGAATGGCAATCATAAAAAACAGGAACAACAACAAATGCTGGCTAGGGTAAGGAGAAGTGGGAACCCTAATACTTTGTTGGTGGGATTGCAAATTAGTGCAACCACTTTGGAAAATAGTGTGGAGGATCCTCAGATGAATGGGAATGAACCTACCATATGATCCAGCAATACCACTACTGGTATCTACCCAAAAGAATGGAAACCAAACTATCAGAACGCTGCATGTGTATCTATGTTTATAGCTGCACAATTCACAATAGCCAAACTATGGATGCAGTCAAGATGTCCATCGACAGATGAATGGATTACAAAACTATGGGATATATACACGACGGAATTTTACTCAGCCATAAAGAAGAACAAAGTCATGTTATTTGCCAGGAAATGGATGCAACTGGAAAACATTATGTTAAGTGAGATTAGTCAGTCACAAAGAGTTAAGAAGCATATGTTCTCCCTAATATGTGGATGCTAGGGAGAAGATGGGGCATAGGAGGGTCTCCAGATGAAAAGGAGTGATCCTCGATAAGCAACGAAGTTGATTTAATTGTAGTGGACGCAAGAGGCAGAGGGACGCCCTAAAGCACATGATGTACTTACACAATCATATCAAGGTCAATCACTAAACAGAACTTGAGAAGGAGGGAGGGCGAGAGAGTGGGGTGGGAACTGGGGAAGGGGTTAAATGAGAAATATGTGCATATATGCCTTTATCAGCTTATACCTAACAAAGATGTATGTTTACAATGCACCAATTATATTTTTAAAAAGAATATAGATTTTGAGTTTATTTATTTTGTTAAGGAGAAATTCTTTCTCCTTAGCATAAATGTAAATAACATATTCCATATCACTTCTCCAGAGAGCACTAGAAAAGAAAACCTGGAGGCGATGACCCCATCATACCTTTACAGAACTGAAACCAGGTGACACTTGCTTTCATTTATTATATTTATTCTTATTACAAGCCTCAGACATTTCTCAGTGTTTTTTTTTTCAGGCCCATTAAACAGCTCTGGATAGGAATAGTATAACTTACTATTTTAGCAGCTTAGTTATGTATTAATACAATTCTTCTTAATTATCAGCACAACTTTAAAAAAAAAATCACAATTTATTATTTCTTGTTACCCAGTAGTTTCTTTACTGATGTATATATTTTGAGCATATTTGCTACATGTATTGTTCTATAGCATAAATCTGTAAAATATTCAATCTATAAAATGATTCATTTAACTAGAAATTTTCTATCAGTAACTTGTTAGTCTTTCTTAAGAGTAATCTGGCTTTGTTCTCAGTTTTTTCCTACCTTTCCTGCCCCAATGTTTATTTGATTTAGTAATAGAAATTTGTGGAGCCGGGCGTGGTGGCACATGCTTGTAATCCCAGCATTCGGGAGGCTGAGACCGGAGGATCCGGTTTCACGGCCAGCCTCAGCTACCTAGTGAGGTACTCCACAACTTAGTGAGACTCTGTTTCAAAATAAAAGAATAAAAAAAATAGGGCTGGGGGTATAGCTTGGAGTTCAATCCCCAGTACCACACACACAAAAAAAAAGAAATTTGTGGTAATTATTTTCTTCTCAATGTCAATTCTATTCAATCCTGAAGTTTTTGTCATAATGAATGTGATTATCACTTTGGATTCTAAATTACCTTGTTTTATATTGTCTCTTTTAAATGAAATGAAAGACTGAAAATCTGATTTTCTATGAATTTCTCTCTGTCCCTCTACCCCAAAGAACAATCCCCAAGATTTCCCAAATTACCTCAATTTAATACATTTTTTCCTGATAAGTTAAAGCCTTGTGGTGTTTAAACAAAGCCAGCATAACCACAGCTAACAAAATGTCTATTTATTATTCAAATGCCCTATTTATTTAGAACACTTATGAAATGTTCATTATGCTTTTTAATCCATGTAGAATTTCTTTCTGTAGGTCTACAACAATTTCCCTGTACTCTTTGATTATCTTCCAGGGAGTCATAGCAAAGTATTTCAAAATATTGCTCATGTAGAAAGTTTTATTAGGGATAAAATAAAGGAATACCAAGATACATTGGATGTTAAAAATCTAGAGACTTTATTAATTGCTTCCTGATAAAATGGAGCTGATAAAATGCTAATATTAGCTCCATTATGTGAGTACTTGAGCATTTTGTGGTTCATTCAACAGTTGTCTACTTGCTCTCCTCATTTTCATCAGGTCCTCTTTCTTTTTTTATATTCTCTAGTTCCTGCATATTAGAGAAATCAAGCTGTCTCTGATATTCCAAGTCTGAGTGATTTCTCTTACTTTGATGCTTTTCAGTACCATCCATTTCTTTTCCACAAATATCATAATTTTGTTTTTTCTTTATGGTTGAGTAAAGCTCCATTGTGTGTATATTATACATTTTCTTTATCAATTCATATGTTTTTGTTTGTTTGTTTGTTTTTGTGGTACTGGGGATTGAACTCAGGGACATTCTACCTCTGAGCTATACCTCCAGCCCTATTTTTTATTCTTTATTTTGAAACCGAGTCTCACTAAGTTGCGGAGTGCCTCACTAGGTAGCTGAGGCTGGCCGCGAACCCGGATCCTCCGGTCTCAGCCTCCCGAATGCTGGGATTACAAGCGTGCGCCACCACGCTCGGCTATCAATTCATATGTTGACAGACACCTACTTTAGTTCCATCACTATAATATTCTAACTTCAATTCCTTTGGACAGATACTGAATGGTAGTATAGCTGGGTCAAATGATGATTTCCTTACTATTCTTTTGAATACCCTTCATAGTGATCTCCTCAGTGCTTGTACTGATTTACAATCCCACCAAAAGTATATGAATGTTACTTTTCCACCATATCCTCACCAGCATTTTTTATTCATCATGGTGAAGGAAGATACATGTGTCAAAAACATTCATGCACACAGCTTTGTGTGTATTTTCCTTCAGATCCCACCCCACTCTCCCTTCCTCACTCCCCACATGAGTTAGTGAGTTTGGTAGTAATACTTTCACATATTCCCATAGTATTATTTGCACTGTTTTCTTTTTCAGTCCTCCCTCTTCTCCTTCTTAACTCCCCTAATCCTAACCCTTCAAATACTCTACAGATTTTATCTGCATTACTTAACTTCACTTTTGCTTTCTATTTTCTCTCTAGATTTCACAATTGAGAGAAAACATACCAACCTTGGCATTTGAGACCAATGGTAGCATAATATTCTCTAGTTCCATCCATTTTTCTTCAAATTAAATAAATTTGTTCTTTATTGCTAAGGAAAATCCACTAGGAACATATACTGTACCTTCTTTATCCATTAACCTGTTGATGGGCACCTGGGTTTGGTTCCATGATTTGGCTACTGTGAGTTGTGCTGCTATAAACATGGGTATGCATGTAGCATTCTGATATTAGTTCTTTAGGAAAGCTACAGAGGAGTGGTATAGCTGGGTCATATGATGGTTCCATTTCTACATTTTTGAAAAACTGAAAAACTCCAAAGTACTTGTACTAATTTACAACTGTGCCACAGTATATGAGATTTTCTATTCCCCCACATCCTTGCTAGCATTTGTTACTGTTTGTATTCTTGATGATCACCATTCTAATAGGAATTAGATGAAATTTGGTATAGTTTTGATTTGCACTTCCATAATTGCTAATAATGTTGAATATTTTTCATGTATTTTTAGCCACTTGTATTTCTTCTTTTGAGAATGACATATTTAGTTCAATTGCCCATTATTTGATTTTTTGTGTGGTAAGTTTGAAAGTTGTTTATGTATCCTAGATGTTAGTCCTGCATCAGAGAAATAGCTGGCAAAAATTTTCTCCCACACTGCAGACTTTCTCTTTTGAGAATTGATTGTTTCCTTTGTTGCACGGAAAATTTTTATGTCAAGTTAATTTTATTTTTTATTTCCTGAGCTTTGAGGAAGTCTCTACCAGTGCCTATCTTCTAGAGAGCTGGTCCTGTGCTTTCTTCTAGTGATTGAAAAATGTCTGATCAAATTTCTAGATCTTTGATTCATCTCGAGTTGACTCTTGCTCAGGGTGCGGTACAAGGATCTAATTTCACTCTTCTCCGTATGGATATCGAGCTTTCCAGAACTTCTTCTTTTTTTTTTAAATTTGTTATTGTAGTAATTCGTGCAATATAGCATACATCTTTGTTAAGTACGAGTTGTTAACAACATATTTGCACACAATTCTCATTTGACCCCTTCCCCAATTCCCACCCCAATCCTCTCCCCCTCCCTCCCCCTCAGGTTCACTTCAGTGAGTGACCTTGATATGATTGTGTAAGTACATCATGTGCTTTAGGGCGTCCCTCTGCCCCTTGCGTCCACTACAATTAAATCAACTTCGTTGCTTATCGAGG
>PVLC010005417.1:0-54522 GCA_004027655.1 Graphiurus murinus
AAAAAAAAAAAAAGGCTGAGGGTATAGCTCAGAGGTAGAATATTCTTGGGGCCAACCCCCAGTACAAGAGAGAGAGAGGGAGAGGGAGGCCAAGATTTTAATTGTGCTTCATACCCAGGGCCCTGTAAGCTTTCCAGAAACTGTGTGGAGAGCCTGGAAAGGGACTGGTAACTTGCCTCCTATCAGCTCATCCTCCACATTGAATTGCTTTCCCAGCAGAGTGAAGATAGCCCCAGGCACCTCTGTCCACTCCATCTTCGGCCCAGGTTTCTCTCCTTACACAGCAGCCAATACCATCTGTCCTCCCCCCACTCTTTCCCCATCTTCATCATCTGCCATTTAATGGCCTGGATGTTTTGAGAAAGTGATTGTGAGGCTGGTTGACTGATTTCAGAAACAACAGGCTAATTATCTGCTTGTGATGGATGAGGCCCCGGGGAGCCGTAGAGAGCCATTGGCAGACTCTGGCTGCAAACCCAAGTGCAGTTTTGCGGTGGCTCATGGGGCTGCCTCTGATGGCTAGGGAGCATTCAGCTGCCTGGGGAGACAGTCCTGTGCTGGAGCATTTGCTCACCCACTTGCCTCTGCCCTTACTTTGGCCTTGGCCAAGACAGAAAACCTTTCTAGGGAGGGAAGTTTAGAAACATATTTAACAGAAGTATCCAATTGTCTGCACATAGTCTGTCATGGAAACAAGGCTCAAGGGTGGCCAGGCCAGCTTGACTGGGCAATGGCACAGAGTCCAGGGCCCATTGTGAACACAGCCAGAAGCTCTGTGTCCTGTGCGCCTTCTGCACAGCTTCCCCCGTCCTCTCGCAGCTGCCTCAGCAGAGCACCTCTTCACAAGAACCCACTTTTGTTTATTATATTGAACAAAATTCACCTAAATAACAAAGTGAGAATTCTGTTAATAAAGGCCAACACTATATCTGCGTTTTGTATTCTAATGTGGTGGTTTGTGAGGATTGAATGAGAGTCATAGTGAACAAAGAATCTGGCACGTAGGAAGCTCTTAATAAATGTTGACTGCTACCATTGCAGTAAGATTTTCCAGCGAGGAGTCCAAACTTTTGCCTTATTTCCCAGCTAGGAAAGCCAGTAAAGAAGGCAATAAGTAGGTATATCCAAAACTTAAATACAGAGCTGAGGTGTGCACAGCTGGGGTGCAGGGGAGAGGTTTCTAACAGCTAGTACCTGTTCATCATGCCCAAATGACACAGTAAACAGAGCAGCAGTTCTTTCTTGTCATTTAAAAGCAATGCTCCAAGTTGTCTTCATGGGCATTTTCTTTCATTTCTGAGGGTCTTGTAACTTCATTCTCTGAGATCACTACAGCCTCCTCCTCCTAGTGAAATGAGGCAAATTGGTCCGGGCTGCAGAGCCTGGGCCAGAGGCCCTGGGGATGCATACAGAATTAGCGTGATGGATTTTCCAAAAGTCTCTTTGGAGTCAATGGCTTTAGCTTCCTCTCTGACCTCCTCTGCTAATAACTAGTAGATATTTAGCCACTTTATAATTTTGGCCTCGAGAAAGCTCTGGAACACAGAGTGCAGAAGCTGCGAGTCCTCCCCCAGTAAGTCTCCCCCACTAAATCTAGAGAGTGTTATTGTACCATGTGACCCCTGACATAGGACATTTCCTTTCTCTGCCAGCAATCAGGGCAGCCATTGAAAAGGCCATCCAGTGTCCGCGGCTCATCTCCTCCACCTTCATGGTTAATAGTGTGCAGTGATGCTTTGATAATGGCTACTTACTTGCCACTGTCAGGAAGCAGTGGAATTTTGAGATTTTTGTTTCTTCAATTTCAGGTTTTACTCAGAAAAGCAAGCAAAGTAATGTAGATATAGGGCATTAAAAATGTGGTAGAAATCTTGGTACTTATCCATTTTATCCAATGAAGACCAAGACTTAATAATTTAGTGCAACTCTTTTAAGAGCTCAGTGGGTTAGCTAGATATGGCATCTTAGAAATATTAGGCCACAACCAAGCATAATGGCTCACACTTGTAATCCCAGTACTTGGGAGGCTGAGACAGGAGGATCTCAGGTTTACAGCCAGCCTCAGCTACTTAGTGAGGCCCTCCACAACTTAGTGAGACCCTGTTTCAAAATAAAGAATATAAACAGGGCTGGGGGTATAGCTTGGAGGTAGAATGCCCCTGAGTTCAATCCCTGGTATCGCAAAAAGAAAAAGAAAAAAAAAGAAAAGAAATATTAGACCACAAGTGACTTCACAGAAGTGGGCAGAGAATCAGAGGGGTAAAGTGACTTCCCCAAGGTCACACAACCAGAGATACAACAAAGTATTCTTACCTCCTGCCTATTACTCTTCTAACTATTACCATATACTTATGTTCATTTTCTTCAAGAGGAATTTTATAGGCTAATTTTATTTTATTGGTGAAGAAATTGAGGCTCTGGGAAAGCAAGTAATCTGACTAGCTGATCATCAGGAAAAGAACTAAAGTTTTATGATTTTTTAGCATTTTACTTCTGAATCTATCTCATAGTGTATCAAGAGAACATCTAGACTGTATGCATAACATAAATTTTTTTGTGTGTGTGTGGTACTGGGGATTGAACTCAGGGGCATTCTACCTCCGAGCTACACCCACCCCCAGCCCTATTTTTTTTTTTTTTTTTGAAACCGGGTCTCACTAAGTTGCAGAGTGCCTCACTAGGTAGCTGAGGCTGGCCGCGAACTCGGATCCTCCGGTCTCAGCCTCCCGAATGCTGGGATTACAAGCGTGCACCACCACGCCCGGCTGCATAACATAAATTTAAGCCATTAATAAAGATAACTATTTTTCTGAGTTTTAAGGAGGTAAGCAGCTGGAAGATGGTAAAATAGATGAGTTTAGGATCCAGCAACTAGGTTTGAATCCTAGCTTTGCTATTTACTAATTGTGATATTAGGCATGTTTCAGTTTCCTTATATGTAAAAGAAGAATAACAACAATTCCTGTTTCATGGGGTGGAGATAGGGAATGTAGGAATTCAATAAAATAGTACTCAGCTTAATGATCTGGTACTTGGAAGTCTTTGTGCATCTCAGCTTCTGAAGTAAGCATACAAAGTACATGTCATAAGAATTTCATCTTCATATTTATTATTTCAGGGACTTTCAACAAATAAGTGACAGAAAACCCAACTCACATATGGTGGACAGTAAGGGACTTCATTGGCTGATACACCTGTGGGTTTTGAGATGGAGCCAGCCACTGAGGTGAGTTTACCCAATGGCTGTGCTCACTGTCTCCCATCTTCCTGTTCTATATTCTAGCTTTGCCCTCAACTGGCAGGAAGATAGTGGCTGCATTTCTGGGCCTCATGTCTATTCACTATAATGTCCAAGGGAAAAGCTCTGGTATTGCAAGCAAGGATCATGAGATTGCCTATGATCAGGGAACTTGGTCACAGTCCCAGAGTGTGACCTAGAGAATAGAATGCACTGGTTGACTTAGTCAACAAAGCCCACCTTCAAAACAGAGTTGGGGAACATGGGCCATAGGTGGCGAGGTACCCTGCACAAAATCAGGGTGCTGTAAAGAAGGAAGGAGAGAAAAAATGAGTTCTGGGTATGTGGTACTATTTGCTATGCATGGTGGTTTTCTTCTTTTGCATCATTAATTTACTTGGTGCGTTATGATGAGACGTAGCCAATTACAGCTGCTGATATCCAAAGAGAGAGTGGTAGCAAAAAAATTTGTGCTAAAAAACTAAGACTATGCTGTCTGTGATCTGGGTATGTTGTCTGATGACCAACAACAGCTGTGCAGAGGATATTTTCTGGGATTAGTGTTGGTTCTACTAAGCTCTGGGCCAGGTGGAGGCAGACCTCAGTATGCCAGTAACCCTATCTGATTGTTAGTCTGATAAAAGAGTCAGAGACCTTCCATCCAGGACTTTCTATGCATTAGAGTGTATGAGTCTCCTCATTGCTACTCTAACAAATTACCACAGACTTAGCAGTACCACAAACTTATTGTGTTACAGTCACGGAAGTCACAGGTCTAAAATGAGTGAGTGGAATTGTAGTGCTTCAGGATCCTCAAATGGGAAACCCATTTCTTGCCTTTTCCAGTTTCTAGAGGACTCCTGCATTCTTTGACTAGTTAGTGGCCGCCTCCTTCAATGGTAGCCCCCACCCCTCCAGCCTCTTCTCTGACTCCGACCCTCTTCCCTCCTACAAGGACTTTGTGATTACATGGATCCCTGGATGACCCACAAAAATCTTATTATCACAAGATCCTTAACTTAATTACATCTTCAAAGTCCCTTTTGCCATGAAAAGTAACATATTCATAGTTTCTAGGATTTAGGGCATGGATACCATTGGGGTGCGATTATTCAACCTACTACAGGGAAGAGGAGAACAAAGGTCAACATACACTTGTTCTTTATACTCAGAAGTGATCCACCACCTGTTCATGCCTTCAGAACATCTATAGCCACAAGCTGACTTTTAATCTCCTAGAATTTAAAAAAAAATGTATGTAATTCTGATGCACATAATTATTTTTCTTTTCCCATTGTAAAGTGAGCTTTATAAATGGCTTTCTAAGTTTAACGTAAGTGCAGTGCAGTCTTGTTTTCTCTCTTTTCTCAATGTAATTGGAAGACTTTTCTTCCAAATTGACCCAGATTTAAGGGCATTCACAGAACTGTAACACTCACATAGGTGTAAGATCCATGCACTGCAGGGATTTGCTTTGCCCGTGGCCAACATCTACTCTTTGATACTAAGCATGTACTTCATTGCATGATGGCCACTTGGCTTGTGATCAAAATCTGGGGGAGAAAAGATTCTTTTCAGATCCTTGCAGCCTAGAAATGCAAACCTGCACCATGAAAATAAATGACCCTTTTTTTATGGTAGTTGGCATCGGAAAGCTGATAATTTGACCATTTAAACAAGAGTTATAGCAACTATGATAGATGGCTTTAGAGAATCCTCCTATAAGGGTCACACACAACAGGCTTGGGGTTCTGAAGTCAGGCATGGGTTGTAAAAATGTCAAGTAGAGGGAAGTAAATACCTGAACAAGAATACCTGCACTCCCAAACTGATTACTAAGGCTAGCTCTAATGTAAAGATACTCTAATCCTTCATTATTATGCAGAACATCTGACTAGTCCAGAAATCAGGTGATGAAGTAGCTATTTTTCTATTAAAGTATCCCTCAGGCTTCAAGTTTTCCTTGACAATTTATTAGCTTAGAAATATTTCTATTCTGAGTTAACTTAAATAATCATCTAAAATGTGGCTTATGGATTGTATATTTGATATAATTGGCTAAAAGTAACTGTCCCTAATTACACTAATTGCAAAAATTGAGAGAGTTAAAATGCTAATAATAACCTCATAAATGAAATCATTTGTAATTATCAAGGAAACCACATGTACATGACTAGCTTGCCTAAGATTTTGTTTGAGGATTTGCTTTATTTTTCATCAGAAAACAAGTGCTTGGCTACATATATTTTTCTCTTTTTTTTCTTTTTCCCTTTTGAAATTTCCATGAAATTAACTGTCTAGTGCACCAGGCAGGGATCTCTGGAAACTCCACTCAGAGGATGGAAATCCTGAACTTGCTATGAGTTCAGCAGAAGCATCTCCATTACGTGTAATGGGGGTTCCAGGTGGGATACCAAGGCAGCCATGTGAGGGGAAGACAGGGCCATGTGTTATGGTCAACAGCAGATTTAACCTCTCTACCTCACCCTTATCTTGCTTCTGGCAAGGTTGTCCCACTTTATGTGTCCTATTTCTTATAATCTCAAAAGTGGAGGGTTTTGATTTTTTCTTTTGTTTTTTTTGTTTGTTTTGTTTGTTTGTTTTACGTACTGGGGATTGAACTCAGGGGCATTCTACATCTGAGCTATACCCCCAGCCCTATTTTTTATTCTTTATTTTGAAACAGGTCATTAAGTTGCAGAGTACCTCACTAGGTAGCTGAGGCTGGCCTCAAACCCAGATCCTCTGGTCTCAGCCTCCCAAATGCTCAGATTACAAGCATGCGCCACCACGCCCAGCTTTTTTTTTTTTTTTTTTTTTTTTTTTTTTTTTTTTTTGTCATTAAAGGACAGCATTTCCAAAGATGAACTTGGAAAAACCAACAGAAATCAAACCAGTATTTAGTTGCAGTTTTTTAAATGTATCTGTCTCTCTTTGGTTATAAAAGACGTTCAACTATATCCCAAGAAGTGACCTCCTTTGCTGTTTGAAAATCCTATCAAAATTACCAGCATCCTCCATTCACACAAGAAAAAATAATACTCAATACAGGAACTACATATGTGACTTCCGTCTTAAAGTAGTATTCCAAAATAAACACAGAAGAGAGCAATACCTTTTCCATCAGACCATTTCGTGTATCCCTTGGAAGGCCCCTTTGCACTTCCTGATAGAGCTTTTTCTTCCCAGCTTCTTTAGTTCCACATAATAAGAACCTGTTCTAGAACCATAAAGGACTTGGAAAAAGAAACATTTGGAAGAAAAGTGAGAAAAGAAGATCAATTGTTTCTCTTCTCTAATTTCTTTTGAACATATGTATTACCATGGAACTTATACCTTCTTATAAATGGTCTTATTTCCTACATGTCTTAGACAAGCTGGTTTTACCCATTATTCTAAACTTTATTTGCCATTAAATGCCTCACAGGTATCATTTAGTCTCCCCAACTAGGCTGCCATGGATAATAATCATGTCTTGAAATAGTTTCATAGAGAGTCCTTAAGTCAACCTTGGGCTCTTACCAGATACCCAGAAAATCCCATTTGATTAAAAAGCTAATTTAGAAGTGACACAACTGGAGGTAACTCTGCTGTGCAGTCGAGGACAGTCCAAATTTGTGGAAGCAGTATGTGCTAAGTCCTACACACACTGACTGGAGGGCAAAGCCTTCTGACAGCCCTGATTTCTGGTGTTGATGAAAGCAAAGCTACTGCTGAGAGGTCAGCTAATGGTGGTGACAGAGAATTAAGTGCCTCCCTCTTAGCCTCTAGGCTGCCTTTTTCCTCTGTGCCCTACACTGGCTGCAGGGGCTTAAGAAGGCCACATGGCCTCAGCACTATGTAGGCCTGGCTCCCTCCATTCTCTGAAGATGGCGATCTCAAACCCAAATTAAGGAAGAGGAGCATCTGGAGCCCTTGAGGCTAGCAGGGGGCCTTTGGGTGTCCAATGGATAATGACCAGAGCTCTTGACTGCCAGGATTCAATTTTCAAAATAGCAATTCTTTAATCCCCACTTTATTTCTCAATGTGAGAAGTCATACTCTTCTTACACTCGCCTTTAAGCCACCTCCATCCAGAAACAAACATGGGAAACCTTCTAAGCCACAGCTGCAGGTCTCATGTGCATGATAAAAATCACATGGCCTAATGGAACAGGGATCCTTGTTGCTGGAGGAAAAGCTCTGCCTGCCAGTCTCAGCCTCATCTCTGCACAGACCCTTTTGTGTTGACCAGTAGTTCTCACCTGTTTTGGCCTTGGGAGTCTTCAACACTCAAAAATTCTGAGGACTCCAGCTGGGTATGGTGGCACATGCCTGTAATCCTGGTACTTAGGAGGCTGAGACAGGAAGATCCCAAGTTCAAGGCCAGCCTCATCAACTTAGGGAGAACCTGAGCAACTTACTGAGACTCTGTTTCAAAATTAAAAATAAATAAATAAATAAATAAAAAAGGGCTGGGGTATAAGTCAGAGGTAGGATATCTCTAGGTTCAATCCCCAGTACCAAAAAACAGATTGCTAAGGACCCCCAAAGCTTTAGTTTATGTAGGTTATACCTATCAATGTCCCCATTACATGTTACACAAATAGCATTAATGAAAAAAACTCAAATTTTTTAAAACAAAAGAAAATGAAAAAAGTAGCATTGTTTTAATGTCTCTTTAATGCCTGGCTTAAACGAAGGTAGCTGGATTCTTACATTTGTTAAGACTAGGAAGAGAATTGTCCTCAGACATATAGAGTTAGAAGAAAAGCAGAATTTTCATGCAGGTGTAGATATTGTTTTCTGGTAATATGTTAAAATTAAGCAAGTAATAGATTCTTGAAAGTTAGTTGGCATGTGAAATCTGAAACTGTATTAAAGTAATTTTGAATATTGTTTCATAAAAATCCACCATCTTGCATGTTAATTGACTCTTTTTTGCCTATGAATGTTTTTGTAACATCACAGATTGGCCATCAGGAAATTATTAATTTTGGAAGTAATGTAGAGCTTCCAAATGTCGACACACTTCACTATAAAATATTTTAAGTCACATTTGTTAATATCAAACAATTTAATCAAAAAATCTTTTAAGTATTGAGAAGCCATCCAATGGCTCCCCAGTGACAGACAAACATTTTCCAAAATGTTAGTTTTCACTTGAAAGCTCAAGTTTCATTACTGGCAACAAATATGACCACTTGAAGTAGGAAGCTTGCTACTTCCATTTTTAAGAAAATGTCAGTTATCCAGGTTTGATTAACCACTGCTTGTTGTTCTTTTAAGTAGAAGTAGCATTCCTTGAACTAAGGGGCTAGTTTAGCTCCCAACTCTATCACACAGCACTTTCCCTCAAGAAACCCTGCTGCAAAGGAAGTGCTATGTGCGTATCAACTGCCCTGTCACGCAGGATATTTAAAAGATGCAAACTCAAGAGTTTATTATTAATAAAAATAATACATTGTACTGCTTCATTCAGAACATTCTTACGTGACACTGGGCATCTTTCCAGGGATGCGGCAGTAAGGGACCAGTTGTATCCTGCTGCCTGTGTCCACGCTAAGTCACCGGTAGTTTTATCCACTGTTGCTTTTGTACCATCCATGCCAAAGGAAAAAGACAAATAACATCTTTGAATTATAATGAAAATACATTTGACCTTGTGAACTGCCTGAAGGATCCTGAGCCCCCTGAGCCTGCAGATTATACTTGAAGAAATACTAGTATCCGTAGTAGTAATAGTTAACCTTTATTAAGCCCACACTGTGTGCCAGACAGGGCTGTATGCTTTAATTATTTTAATCCTCAGATGTTCAGATATATGGAGAATCTAACACATTCTAGAAAACTGTGTTCTATTTAACCTCTTAACCCTGGTACAATTTGGGCCACTCTGCCTCTGGTACGTGAGAGCTAATTAAAATTGGAGGAATATTCAATGGCATTGCTACTAGGGCTATAAAGCTCCATTTGGGGTCTGGGAATGCAACTAGTGGTAGAGTGCTTGCCTAGCACATGTAAGGCCCTGGGTTGTATCTCCACACTGCAAAAAGAAGGAAGGGAAAAAAAACTGCATTTTCTCAAACTCCAAAGTGTCTAAACCTTGAGAATTCATTGATTCAGCCCAAGTTTGCGCATGGGTGCTAAGTCTCCAGCATATGTCAGATCACAAAATATGCTGTGCTCTTCAGGACTCTTGAGAATGTCTCCTCTCTCCTCTGCAGTTTTCTTTCTTCTGGTAGCTAGTGTTCCCCTCACTGACTGTATCTTGTGGTTTCACAATTTGAAACTCTGTCCAACATGAATGACCTTAAATGTCATGCCTTCCACTGAATTACATCTGCCCATCAATAGTATCACAACGATGAGCTCGCTTTCGCCTTTCCTGGCAGGACCTGGGGGCCACAATTTTTTTTTTTTTTTAGCTGTGTGAGCTTGGTTGCACAGATCTATTTATTTATCCCATTCTCTTCTACTTATCATCAAGACTAGCCTGAACAAAGACCTGGGTGTTTGGGGCATAGGGGTTCCGCTCTGTGCTTTCAGGCTAAAGGGTTGTTTCCCATTTACCCTCTGGTGAGGTGTTTGCTGTGTAGGTTCTATTCTCTAGGCCATGAATGTTAATTTGGATTTTTGAGTCTGTGTGAGGCTGAAAGCTCACCCAAATCCTGAATTAACTGGAAAGTCAGGTTAAGGGAAGGCTAATATTTACTTGGTTTCATTTTGACTCTAAAACCCCTGGTTGAAAAGAGATGGTCCTTGAGCTGATTAACATTTCTCTCTGATCTGATAGTTGCTTCCTGAGTGGCAGGCTTTGATGATGGGTATTATCTCTGCAGAGGCTTTGCTTGTCCGTAGTGAGAACTGTAATTCTCTCATGCCAAGGTATAGGCTTTAGAGGGAGTTGTACTTACAGGACTAGAAAAACTTACATTGGGTGGAAGAGTCTCTATGATTTTGCCTTGCTGTCAATCTCACTGTGAGTATTAGCTAGGAGAAGCAGAAACATTTACATCTGAAGAAAACAAGTTTCCTGAGAGGAGCCCAGCCTAGCCCATAAATAACTCCCCTACCCCACAGAGAGTACAGATATTATCTAACCTAACAGATATTAGTCAGCAGTCCCTGCCTAGTGAGATCTCTTAACATCTTTTAACTGTGCTTCTCTCTGACTTGGGCATCCTTTTTTAAGTTTTTCAGCTTATGTCTCCTGTCTGAACCGAAAACACCCATGGGGTTGATAGACACAGCAGGAAGTTAAATTAATCCTTTACATCGAGATCTCTTGCAGAGCTTTCGTAACCGAGTCCTATTTTTATATCATTACGATGAGCCAAGACAGTGTGTAAAGCAGACATCTGCCATATACAGTGATAGGGAGTAGAAAACTCGACTGTGGGAGATGGCACAGGCTGCAGAAAGCACCCACTGAGTTTATTCCTCGTCCGTTCACTGAGGGGCTCAGTAGCCTCTGTTGTCCCCTTAGCTCTGGTTTTGCCATCTGGTCTGAGCTAAGGATCCATTCATACCTTGTGAAACGTGGTAGGGGGTGCCAGATTTGGGTGTAATTGTGACTTTAGAGCAGCATTTCTTACCTATCGTGGCATCTTCTAGAAGGTGCAAATGGCATGAGAAGGGGCAGCACTGCCTTCCCAGCTGCTCCAGCAGTGTCCTCTTCTTCTGTGTCCCCTTGCTCAGATCTCAGATCTGCCTACCTACCCCTCCCCTACACCTGTCCTCTTCCTGTACCAATGCCAATCAGCAGGTCTCAGGAGCCATTTAGCCCAACATCTGAATGTCTTACAGCCAATACGAGTCTTGCTTCTAGGACCTTTGATGCTGTAGCTAGCAGCATTTCTGTACAACCAGAATGAACCTGATACATTCTGAACTCAAAGTCATAATGGTTTTTTCCTCTGGGTGCTCAGGAAAGTAGATCATGGTGCAGCATCAGCTGACTCATGCCAAGGGGCCAGGGCAAGCAAGTCAGATCTGTGGGTTATGGTCAGATGTTCAGTTCCAAGCCTTCTGACCTAACAGTTAACCCTCTCCATCTCCTGATACAGTTTTACGTTTACATCATTTGAAAATCTTTGCTAACTCTCTCTTAATCAGTTTATGGTATGTGCTGTCTCTAAACTTGGAGATAGTACCTACAGCAAAAAATCCCAGTGCTTAATTAGCTTTTACTCTAAAGAAGCAGCCAGCATTTTTCTTTCATATCTTCAACTCCCCAGGACTAATCGCTCCCTACTATATTCCATGGTATGTACAAGTACCTCCATTGTAGTACTTCTTGCATTATATCACAAAATAAGGATAAACTATTATTATATAAGGAAATATAAAGAACTGACATGTGAGCTTTCTGAAGGCAATAAATCTTATTTATTATTCTATTTCCAGCATCAATTCAAATAGTTTCATCAACATAGAATATTTAGCACCCCAATTTATAATTGTGATATTCTTTGCTTATAGTATGGCTGGTATATTTACATTTTAATGAAATATCTTACTTCTGTGAATGTCATACACCACCCTTATAAAAAGAATTTTTTAACCTCAACCAACTGACAATGTGTTTGATAGTTGATGTGGCTGTGACACCCAGCTCTCTCTGAGCCACAAGAGACACAGCTGTGGTCCCTCCTGTTCTTCCTCCAGCTACACTTAAGGAACTGGTCTCACAGACAATGATCCGCTGGGCCCAGGAAAACCAGATCCAGGACGCAGAGCTGGTCCGGATGATGTTCAACCTCCTCCGGAGGCAGTATGATAGCATTGGGGAGCTGCTACAGGCACTGCGGAAGACCTACACCATCAGCCAGGCCTCTGTGAGCGACACCATCAACCTGCTGGCTGCCCTGGGCCAGATCCGGTCCCTCCTCAGCGTCAGGATGGGCAAGGAGGAGGAGCTGCTCATGATCAATGGGCTGGGGTAGGTCACATGCAGTCCTCTCACAAGAGCTTAAGTGGGAAGACTAAACCTGATCTCTGGCCTCGCAGGATTATATCTTTGCCAAATGAGTCATCTTTGGAACCTGAGAGCCCAAACTACTTGCCACTCAAAGTGAAGAGGCAATGCTGAAAGGTGGAGGGGTCTTGGAGAAAAGCACTTATTTAGCTCGAATCTTATAAAAATAGCCCCATGAAAATATCTGAAGTGACAATATATTCAATCCAAGACAGAAACCATTGGAGCGTTTAACTAGATAACTTCTGAACAAAATTTGTCACTTGATCAATGTCTCCCTTTTTCCTCATGTCTAACCTATAGAATCATTTTTTGTTCTGTGAGTCAACTTATTCATGACAGTAGCTCATGGCTCTGTTTTAGAAACCATGGCATCAAAACGATTGATAGCATGTTAAACATTAGAAAGGTTTCCTTTAATTATGTAACAGAGTACTTCCATTTTGCAGATAAGAAAACCAAGGCCCAAAAAGATTCACTGACCAGCCCACAATTTTACCTGATTAAAGTGAGAAGCAACATTCCATCTCACCATCCTTGAGCCAGGAAAAACAGAAGCATCACCTATGTCCAGGAAAGGGTCTTTGAGATCCTCCAAGGGTGGGGAGATTTGTGCATTCCTCAAACTCATTTCCAAAGAGGAATTGTATAATAGAAATAAAGAGACTTTTATGGGAATGGGTTAAAGCTGCAGAATCAGTCTCCCCCACCTTTGCAGTAGACATAGCAAAAACAGGTGGTTGTAGTCAGCACTTCATGCAATGCAGCCCCTAAAGGAAGCGGGGGCAGAAAATAACCACCCAGCAAAGGGTGCATGACCAGTTAACAGGTCACTTCTGTATTTCAAAAGCTTAATTTGCCTACAGCTTTATTCTGTGAATTTATACTGAATGACTTAAAGACATAATTGTTCGTACGTGTTAATGTCATCAGTTAATGTCATGGTACCTAACATGAAATTGCTTTAAGAAAAGGGTACAGCCCTATCATTAAGAAACTGAAGTACAGAGAGACATAGATATTAGGACAAAAGAAGAAAAATAGAAATCCATGAATACATGGAGAGAGACAAATCCAGTGATTTGGACTGTCTCCAAAACAGTTATAAGCAAAAAGACCAAGGGATAACTTTGTTAAATGTCATTAGAAAGAAACATTTCGAAGAGTGAAAGTGACTACTTAGAAATATTAGAAATATTTTTATGCTCCTTTATACCTATCAGCTAAAAAAAGGTACTCCAAATGACCTAGAGTCTTCTTACTGTCATTTCAGCCTGTCACTTTTACACGGTTTCACCCCAGTGCATGTGGGTGTTCTCATCCCTGCATTTTTATAACCTAGAAATAAGCAGGTGTCAAAGTCTCTCTCTTATTGTTATTCCAGGGATATTATGAACAACAAGGTGTTTTACCAGCATCCCAACCTCATGAGAGTCCTGGGCATGCATGAGACAGTGATGGAGGTGATGGTGAATGTGTTGGGTACAGAAAAATCACAGGTAATGTTATAAAGAGGTCTTAGCCAGCACTTCACTCTTGGGGCAAGGGCTCAGGGTTGCTGTGCATCACCTCAGCTACTTTTCCCAGGAATGGGAGGGATGTGCACAATGCAAGAAAGGAGCCAAGAGAAGGGACAGTGCTACTGGATGCAGTCCAGCTGTGTAAGAGTTCAAGAGCTCCAGCTCCTGAGCTTGGGTGTTCTTCTCACTCATCCTGCTGGCCTATTCAGCTGCTAAACTAACATTGCGTGTCCTGCAGCCCTGCTCCTTCCAGGATGGAATAACTCTGGCCTCCACTTAAGAGCCCAGTATGTTTTGCACTGAGTCAGGAGTAGGCTGTTCTAAAGAAGCACAGAACTTAATTCTCAGGTGTGTTCACATTTCCTTCATCAGCCAGATTCCTGACAGAGCCAGTTTTTCCTGCCAGCACCCCCATAAGGCCAGAGGAAAGGAGTGGAGATGGGGCATCCCAGATTGTCTAAGGTCCTCCTTAGAGTTACATAGCTTCTGAAGGCAGGAGATGGGGTGTGATTTCAAATGATGAAGATCCCAAAGCCCAAGGCCCTAGGAATGAATGATTTCCAGTGCAGTTCCACCTGTGTTGGTGGGTGGGGAGGTAAAGGCAGAATAGAAGCCAAGCTCACATTCCTTCTCAAGGCTTCCTTCTGGTCTCTTGGAGAAGTTAAATCTCTCTAGAAGATCCCTGAGCACATGTCTGAATGCCTCAGCGAGCAGGTGACTGTAGATTTCAGAACAGTATTTTGCAGAGCATCTTCTATGGTTCTAAAGGGAAAAATCAAGGTCTTTCTAGGATCCCTAGCAAAGCAAAAGTTCACATCATTGATTGAGTATTGTCAGATCAAAATGAGATGTGGCCTGGCACAGAGATGCTAATTGCTTTGTTAAGCATGGGAGTCAAGCACAATCAACAATAATATAAGATGGCATTTCCATGCTAAATTGCATGATTTCAATTATGAGATTATGAGAACTGCGGGGACCCATAGAAGAGCAATTATCAAGGACAAAGGTAGTTGGGGGAAGCTCACAGGGACAGAGAGTGGTGTTTTTTGGACTATCATGATGTAGGGGCCAGCCTTCACCTAGAAGTCGAGTTTTAATATTACTGTTTAATATTATTAATATTTAATATTACTGTTTCTATGATCACCCATCTCCCTCTCTGGTATTTCCTATCAGAGTTCTACTTATTGCCTTCCTTGCTGGAAACAGCAGAAGTCTGATGCAAGGTCATGCAATCTCATGTGACACCCAGAGAAACTGGGATTCTTGTTTAAAGTCTATTTTCCTTTACAGGAAAGATGTTTCAGCAACTATAGTTAGCTCTAATATTTTGGGGAGCCTCCTCTTAGGAGTCTTCTATTCTGTCTCTTCTGTAAATAAATCTTGGAGGGAAAAGGAAATAAGGAGAAAATTCATTTTCCAAACTGTTCATGACCTGCAAGACTTCAACCTCAGACCTTTTGAGGTCAGACTTTTCAGAAAAGCCTCATGGTAGATAATTTTCTCTGACACTTCCTACTCCTCACTACAGATTGCTTTCCCAAAGATGGTTGCTAGCTGCTGCCGCTTTCTTTGCTACTTCTGTCGAATTAGTCGGCAAAATCAGAAGGCCATGTTTGAGCATCTGAGTTACCTGCTGGAGAACAGCAGCGTGGGCCTAGGTATGTATGTCATGTTATAATTTCCCCATGTGGACCCCTGGATTGCCTTGCCCTTACTGCCTACTTAGATAAAGGGAGAGAAGTCATATGCATGCTATGGTATTCTGAAATACAAAAGAGGACCTGGTGACACATGCCTGTAATCCCAGTACTTGTGAGGCTGGGACAGGAGCATCTCATGTTCAAGGCCAGCCTCAGAAACTTAGCAATACAAAGAACTCAAGAAAATCACAGGCAAGAAAACAAATAACCCAATCAAAAAATGGGCAAAGGATCTAAATAGACACTTCACAAAAGAAGAAATACAAATGGCCAATAAATGTATGAGGAAATGTTCCATTTCAAAATTGAAAAAAAAAACTTTAAAAGATAAAAAGGGCTGAGGGTGTAGCTGTGTAGCTTAGAGGTAGAATGCCTCTATATTAAAAAAAAAAAAAAAATGAAGGAAGGAAATAAAAAACAGGTCTGTGCTTGCCAACCTATGTAGAGATGTTGCTACCAACCAGCATGGATGACAGAGCCATGTTGGCACAGTCACAATTTTACTTCCCCTCTCTTGAACCAGTAGCCCATGGTTTTTGAAATGCTGCCTAGGACCGAGGATATATTCTGGGACACTCCTCTTAGCCCACTCAGCTGACCAGAGAGCAAAGCTAAGACCAAGGTCATGGATCCAATGCCTTCTTGGCCACTGGATGCAGGGCCCAGGCCTGTGCCATCAGCCAGCCAGCAAGTGCTTCCCTTAGCTGCAAGGCATGCTGGCCAAGAGCCACTGTGGATAAACAGTATGAATCCATCACTACCACCAGAAAAGCAACTCAGTACATATGCCTCACTCTCTCTTCTGGATGGTAACCAAATGAATCTGTGCAATACACAAACACGTGCACTGAAGGTCTGAAATCCCTGTTGCTTTTGTTTATCAAATGCAACCTCAGGCTACCACCTGAAGTTTTTCTGAAGTCTAGCCTAAGAATTAAACTAAAAAAAATCGAAGATGACATTGGTGTCCTAATGTAACTATATGAGCTAACTCTATTTGAGGCTATTTTAAAACTCTAGCTTGTGGCCCCAGAAATGTCTGAGTCATTTGGGCTTAGTTGGTTAGGTGACAGCTGAATCTTTTGAGTGATCACCAAATGGGGGCCCCTAAAAATCTGTTACAAAGGCACTTGAAAATACATGGTCCTAGATTATCATGTAGACTGATTTTCTTCTAATCATTATTCACAATCAGTAGTGAGTGTAAGGAGGAAGGGCAGCAAACAGAGCTTTTCTGAAGTTAGGCTGGCCGCTCTACTGGAGACTAGCAAAGGAGACCAGGTTTTAGTGTATTTGCTGCCCTCTCCTGTCCACTTGTGTGCATTGCAATCTCAGCTCAGGGCCCCGGGCTTTTTTTTCTGTCCCTCTCTGCTCCTTCTCTCTTCCTTCCTTAGCCTCCCCATCGATGAGGGGGTCCACCCCACTAGATGTGGCAGCCTCCTCCGTGATGGACAACAACGAGTTAGCACTGGGCTTAGAGGAACCAGACCTCGAGAAGGTAAATGGCCCTTGGGGAGGCAATGTGCTGTTCTCCTCTGCCTGCAGTCCAGCCAAGGGGAGAGAAAGCAGGCCAACGCCTAAATTTCCATAAGTGCATCTTCATGTTGGTGGTCTTGCTGAAAAAATGTGATAGAATGTGAGCAACTGGCAGTAGCACAAAAATTAGGACCAAAGAATCCCCTGTGGGCAGGGATAGCCAACTTCATAGGTGTGAATATTCGGGCATTTGTGTTCTCTGTATGTGGAGGCCCAGCCTCACTGGCCTACATGGAACATCCTCAGATCCCCGTGGTTCCTAACAAAGTTCTCCATCATGGATGAACAAAGGAGATCTGGCATGAAGTTGTGTAGTCAATGTCCTTTCTGTGTTCAAATGAGAAAAACTGAGCTGCTCTCTACTGGGGTTGTGAATGGAGCCTGTGATGGTGGTGGTGGCTGGGAGCTGATTTCTACACCTCTCCCGCATCCCTCCCATGGAACTCTTCTCTTGACCGGGTGGCTGGCAAGATAACAATGTACATCTTAAGAGTGGAGAAGAGCAACCCAGTGGGGGGCGGACAAGTCACAGGTCATCCATTCATGGTATAGTGAGTTTGGGAGCATAAGAGAGAAGAGCCCCTAACCCCAACAAGGGGGTCAGGGAAGCCGCTCAGAAAAAGTGGCAACCAAGGGAGGAGGAGTAGCTAGTTGGCCTCTTTGCTGGGAAAGTGTTCAGGCGTTTTGGGGCTTGGCAAGGAAAGTGCCCTGTGCTGGACAATCAGGAAGTCCAGTATGCTGAAGCAGAGTGCCTTAGAGCATGTGAGGAAGGAGGCAGGAGTGAGGACTTTATTAAAAGTGGAAGTTCACACTCACACAGCACCACTGTGCACCAGGCCTTTCTCTAAACAGACCCACGGTTAACTCATGTGACCCCTCAGAATGGGCCTTTGTATTATTGCCTCCAACTATGAGCAAGGAGATGGAGGCATAGATATTAGTGTCATGAGCCAAGTGGCAGAGCCAGTAATCAAGAGTCTGGCTCCACAGCTGTGCATGTACCCATTATATTATAGGCCCTCGCTAGAGAGCTAAGAGCAATGGGAACCATCGGAAGCTTCAGGCAGGGAGCAAGGCTGTGCAGTTTGTCCTTTAGAACACACATTCTGGTTTCAGTTAAGAAGAAAAGACTGGAATAGAAATAACACTTTGGGCAAGGAGAAGCATTAAGAGGTGAGAATCATTAAGAGGTGTCTGCAGTAATCCAAGCAGGGGATGGTGCAGGCTTCAGTTAATATTGACACAGTGGATGTGAGAAGAGTTTGAATCCACAGGGCCTTTAATGGATCAAATAGCAGCCATTAATCAGATATTGAACCAGCCTACTTTTTCCTCTAAAGGATAGGAGGTGGAATGGATTTGAAGAGTCGGGATTGAGTTGGTTTCTGGTTACATCTTATGTGAAGTGTCCTGAGGCTCCCAAAGGGCAATGTCAAGTGGGGGTGGGGGGGTTACTACACAATACTAGAGCTCAGGAGGGCTCTCTGAGCTGCAGATAGAGTACATGGAGGGCAACTGAGGCCCCTCAGGTAGTTGAGATCACTCCAAGGGTCCCTGGAGCAAGAAGAGGATCATGGCTGAGCAGAGCCCTGAGGACCACCAGCTTATAAGGGAGTCACAGCAAAACATGAGAAGGAGAAACCAGAGGAATGAGGAAATCCCAGAAAGTGTGTCTGAGAAGCTGAGAGGGAAAAAAAATGTGTGTGTGTGTGTGTGTGTGTGTGTGTGTGTGTGTGTGTGTGTGTTGAGGAGAGAGAGAAGGAGGGGGTGAGATAGGTATCTCTTGATTATATGATTGCACACCAGGTGGCCTTGTTTAGCAAGGTAGCCATGCAAGCCATGTAGATGATGTAAATACCACTCATGAAGACCCTGCTGACTCAGTCTTGGCAGGGAATCGCTGGCCAAGCTGCAGAACCACGTCTGATCTATTAAGATGAGATGATAATTACCCACCAATAATTTACTCAAGTGTTTGAGTTAGTAAATTTTGTTTCAAATGCACTTAACCAATAATTACTGAGGGCCCACCAGAGGGCCCATCAGAGCCAGGTGGACAAAATGCCTGTATCTATGGAGCTTCCTTCTCAGGAGGAACTCACAATGTAGTATAAGGGTCTGGTAGTTTTCCAGGCCTACCATAATAAAGTTCCACAGACTGAGCAGCGTAAAGACCACATTTTTCAAATTTATTTTCTCATATTCCTGGAGGCTAGAAATCCAAGACCAAGGTGTCAGCAGACTTAGTTTCTTCATTTTCTTGATTTGCAGATAGCTGCCTTCTTCCTAGGTCCTCACATGGTCTCATCTCTATGTAAGCATTCTGCCATGTCATTCTATGTCCAAGTTTCCTTTTCTTATAAAGAGACCACCCTCGTGGCCTCAGTTTCACTTAATCACCTTTTCAAAGGCAGTCACATTCTCAACTACTGGGGGTTAAGACTTCAACATACAAATTTGGGAGGACACAATTCAGCCCCTAAGAAAGCAATTTGTCTTTAAGTTGGTTGTTTCATTTTGCTCTTTAGTGTCTTTTGCAATATGAAAGAGATATTTTTAAGTGATAATGGTCTGGGGAGAGGGGACACAAAATATGTAAGTAAAAACATTTTTCAGATTCAGTAAACATGCTGTTGGGACTAACTGAGTCCCTAATACACCATTAAATTAAAAGCCTAAGTCAGAGGAAGACTGTCTTTACTGAGCCTTGTCAAATATGGTTTATCCAACAACCTATGGCATTTTGGAGTAACCCTGCTTCTAAAAATTCTGCTAAGAGAAATCCTTGTCCAATATAACTTAGGGTTAACTTTAATACGCCCTTCCTCTCGGCCTCAAGAAGATTTAGTAAAAATGACCAGAGGAGAAGTTTAGAAGTTCCTCTTCTGAACCCCATGAATCTGTGATGAACATCACCTCAAGACAACACACCCCAAGACCCTAACATTACGCTGCCCATTGCTTTCTTACATGATAGCGATTTCCCTGTGTCTACTCATGGTCTCTGATTCTAGTGGAACACACTCCAGTCAAACTCTATTACTTATTTAAATGGAAACCAAAAGCCTCAGTATTTCATGAAAAAGCAGGTACCAGGTCTCCTACAACAAGGCCATGTTGCAAGATTTTGAACTCAGTGCCCAGTTCTCAGCCTCAGTTCATCTTTTGAAATGACACTGCTCAGCAAAGACTTTGAGCCTCCCTGGGAATATGTAAGATCTGCTGAGTGGAGGTAAGCAAGCTAGGAAAGGGGAGAAATGGGCACATAGGGACATCTGTAAGGGCATAAAGTTTTCTGTCTCCTTTACAAGTGGCTCAAACCAGTGCCATAGACCTTATTTGTTCTGATGTTGGTATGCAGCAAAAGATTGATAAATCTTGGAGTTCTTCCTTCTATTGACCACCAGAAAAATTAAGTCTATTAGGATTAAACAGAAACACTACCCCAACACACACATACACAAACACACACACACACACACACACACACACACACTTATTTTGCTGTCCTGTAAAATTCTCTGCACCTATAGTCCTAAAAATTCTGCCTAATTCTGGCTTATATTGATATTTCTCTGACACTTGTAAGACAAAATCAAATCTGAGCTCTAAGCAGAACAGTATCCTTACTGGTTTAAGAAGGAAGAAAAGTTATGATAGATTCTTACTAAGTTTTGTCTTAGATTTATTATTCTTGCAAAATAACTATGCTAAGTATTTGACATTGGCAAATATGGTTAATTTATCAAGAATTTATTGAGCACTTTCTGTGTGTCAGGCCCTGAGGATTATAAAATCAAAATGATTGGGCTTGGGATGTAATTCAGTAGTACAGCACTTGCCTAGCATGCATCAGGCCCTGGGTTGGCTCCCCAGCACTGAAAAAAAAAAAAAAAGAAAGTGAAGAAGGGAGGGAAGCCATTTCTGACTTTGAGAATTTTGCCATATAGTGATTTCTTCTCCCCATATACATAAAATATGAAAGGCAAAATTAGAATAGCAACTTCATTTTAAACAAAGGTCATTTGCCAAACTTTTTGCCTGACACCTGTTAAAAAGTAAGGAGAATCTAAAATCACTATAGGATCCTAAGCTGAGATCTTGTAAGAGTTGTCTGGAAACAGAACAATGCTGGTTCTTAACAGACCTCTTTCTGGCCATCCCATCCCTAACACCATGGCTTTTGACTTTGGGTAGCTGCTGTTGATGCGGAGTATGAGTCAGAATCCCTTATTACTCAAAGGTCCACTCAGTCAATCAGCATCTGAACATGTTGGCCTTACAGGACCATGGTCAAATAAACATGAGCAGCCTAGGTCTCACAAAGGGCTCGACTCTCCTACCTTTACCTGTCACGATGCATCTTATTAGCTGAGGGTAGTGGTACATGCCTGTAATCCCAGTACCTAAGAGACTGACATAGGAGGATTGTAGGTTCAAAGACAACCTCAGCAATGTAGCAAAACTCTCAGCAACCTAGTGAGACCCTGTTTCAAAAATAACAAAACAAAAAATAAGTAAAAATATAAAAAAGATGCACCCTATTTAGACTTACTTTTAAATGGCAATCCCCTGTTGCCTTAATGGAAAAACAACTTAGGAACTGACAGTTTACTCCTATATAACAATCATAATTAATCTACGACTATTTAGGGGGGAGGGAGTGGATTGGAAATTCTACTAACAAATTGACTAACTTATTTAAAAGTCGTGAGCCCTCTGTAGTTTCTAGAGAAACAAAAGCCCTTCAGTTCCCAGAAGAACAAGACTCATGGCTATTTTGCAAAAAAACAAAACCATAAAATAAAACTCGGGATACTTTTTTGCCTCAAATATATATGCATAGAATTTCTTCCAATTTTGTGTTAAAATGCATTTAATACAAAATTTACCACTTTAACCATTTTTAAGTGTATTTTAATGACATTCTATACTTTTGTGTTGTGCCACCATCCAGCTCCCTAATTCTTTCCATGTTATAAAACTGAAACTGTTCCCATTTAACAATAATTCCTCATTCTGCCTCCCCATAACCCCTGCTAACTACCATTCTAATTTGTCTTTAGAGTTTTGACTATTCAACTTCCTTATATATGTAGAATCATACAATATTTTTTTTTTGTAACTGGCTTTTTAGTTCACTTAGCATAGGTCCTCAAGTTTCACACATGTTGTCTCATGTGTCAGGTTTTTCATTTTAAGGCTAAGTAATACTGCATTGTATGTATATACCACATTTTGCTTATCCATTCATCCATCAGTAGATACTCAGGTTGCTTCTACATTTTAGCTGTGGTGAATAATGCTGCTCTAAATATGGATTTTGCAAATCTCTCTGATATCCTGATTTTAATCTTTCTGGGCACATACCCAGAAGTGAAATCACTGGATCACATGATAATTCTATTTTTAATTTTTTACAGAACTGCCATAGTGTTTTCTACAATGGCTGCACCATTTTACATTCCTAGCAACAGTGCCCAAGGGCTCCAACTTCTCCATTTACTCAGTGTTTCTTTGTGGTTGTTTGGTTGATTGGTTGGTTCTTTTTTTTTTTTTTTTTTTAATGTAGTAGCCATACTAATGGATGTTCATGGACATTTACATTTGTACTTTCTTGGCAGGTGGTGACCTACTTGGCAGGCTGTGGCCTACAGAGCTGCCCCATGCTTCTGGCCAAGGGATACCCTGATGTTGGCTGGAACCCCATTGAAGGGGAGCGCTACCTGTCCTTCCTGAGGTTTGCCGTCTTCGTGAACAGTGAGTCCCATGCTTTCCATGCCTTTCAGACCCAGAATGGCATAATCATGGATACATACAAGGAAAAGGGGGTCCTTTAATTGCTTCTCGTCAATAATAGGATAAATTCTACAGGCATTTGGCATTGAAGATGAAAAACCTCAGGGAGAAGCAGGCCAAACAAGGATCAAGAGTAAAACCCCATGACAGAGTACTGATCTCGAATCGCAGATCCAGCAAGAAACTCATTGCATGGGTTTGAACTTGTCACTGCTCTAAAGCCCTTCTCCTATCAGCAAATGAGGGAACTTATTAATACATCAGCTCACCTATTTCACAAAGCTAAATGTACATGTGCCTTTATATCCTTAAAATATTATGATGGTTGGATGAAAAATATGAATAACTGACTAGCTATAAAAGATAACTAAACTCCCAGAGGGGAAAAAAAACCATAATAATCCTAAATAGTATTCTTCTCAACGCAAGTCACCTTCCATTTGTAACGAATTCCATCTCCACCAAAATTTTTTAGTTACACCCAAATGATATGTTGTATATCGCATAAAATAAGTGAACTACTTTCTTGAAATGGTACCTCGCCTGCCAAGATTTTGTTATAATACTAACTCATTCACATTTCACTGCAATTATGATCCTTCTCCCTTCCCTCAGTTTGAAGTTCCA
Organism: Graphiurus murinus; assembly: GCA_004027655.1. Taxonomy (NCBI): domain Eukaryota; kingdom Metazoa; phylum Chordata; class Mammalia; order Rodentia; family Gliridae; genus Graphiurus; species Graphiurus murinus. Next base: position 23,386 of record PVLC010005417.1, read on the forward strand.
GGATAATGAATTCAACTGGCCTGGTTAGCTGCTCTCAAAGAGAAGTTGCAGCTCATACAAAATCTTACCAATTGTTCTAAGTATGAGAATTTATCTCAGAATACATTTGCATGATGTGGTCATTATATTACCATGTCTCCCTCCACTCCGATTCCATCTGCCTACTCTCCTAAATCATACTGTAGTCGCTTCTTAATATTTGAAAGATTTCTCCTCTCCTGGGGCTTCCCCTGTTGCGACTGGATTACTCACCTAGAGACAGATGTGTTTTGTCCCTGGGACTCACCCAGCCAAGTTCATAATCAACTCTCCTCTGCTTCTCTCCATGCATTCTTCACCTCTGTCTCCTATATATTGATCACATCTTTGCTGAATTCCAGTTTCTTTGCTCAAGGTTACTTTTATAGTATTCTCTAATAACCTGTTTCACTTCCTATCCAAATAATCATATTCCAGAATTGATACAGAATTATTAGAGCTCAGGTTGGAATGAATTATAATGGTCACAGTAGGAATGGACCAGAGGAGATCAATTAAAAATATATTGCAGAGCCAGGCATGGTGGCACACGCTTGTAATCCCAGTACTTGGGAAACTGAGACAGGAGGATCGCAGGTTTGCAGCCAGCCTCAGCTGCTCAGTGAAGTGCTCAGCAACTTAGACCCTGTTTCAAAAATAAAAGAATAAAATAGGACTGGGGGTGTAGCTCGGAAGTAGAATGTCCCTGGATTCAATCCCCAGTAGTGCAAAAATAAATAAATAAATAATATACACATACATATTGCAGAGACAGATTTCACAGGGCTGGATGGTAGTGATGGTGAGAGGGCTAGACCTAGGTGTGTGGTGAGAGAAAAGCTGAATTTACATCCTAGATGAGAGATTTGAGGGTGGAAAGAAAAGAGAAAGAATAGAAGGAGAAAATGGTTTTGGATAGAACTTAAAGAGAAGAGAAGAATATTAAGAATTAATACAGCTCTCCAAACTCTATACCAAAATGTTGGGTCTGCCCCTTTTACTTTCATGTTGCCTCATGTCTTTTTAGCATCGTCTCTAAAGTACAATTTTATAATGCAACAATCTCTTAGCAAATTGGCCCATCTGTGGGCAGATACATGCATTTTAATTTAATGTTTACCATATCTCTTATAAAATATAAAGGCCATGCTTTGGTTTTTGCAAACTATGCCAGCTTCTGCCTTCAAATAATTTATAGTCTTTTGAGGGTAGTACACATGAACAGAGATAACTGAGGGGAAAAGTGGAGTGAGAGAGAGAGAACTGAAATGCTTCAAGAAGGGAAGCTCATATCCTGTTGAGAAGATCAGGAAAGTCTTCTTGGAAGGGGAGATGTTAGAGATGAGCTTTGAAGAGTCAGGTTTCCAGGTACAGAGAAGCAAGAGACGTGATACAGATAGTAAGCAGCGTGTGCAGTGGTCTGAGGGCTAAGCATGTCATTTTCAGGAAACAGATTTTCAGTCCAGAGGGTGGATTCATGGATGGCAGTGGCAAAAGATGAGGCTTAAAAGGTAGGTAGATAGCCAGAATGGGTAGAACATAAATGCAAAACTGACAGGTATAGAATTGATCTGGTGTGGAGAGAACTGGGAAACCTTTTTAATAGAAGAGAGAATGATGGGGTACCACCAACAGGTTCTGTGCTCAGGTTGGAATGAATTATAATGGTCATGGAAGGAATGGACCAGAGGAGATCAATTCAAAATACATTGCAGAGACAGAACTTACAGGGCTGGATGGTAGTGATGCTCGTGAGAGGGCTAGACCTGGGTATGTTGAGAGAAAAGCAGAATTTACATCTTAGCTTAGAGATTTGAGGGTGGGAAGAAAAGAAATAAGGATAAAAGAAGGAGAAAATGGTTTAGAATGGAACATAATAAGCTTAGCCTCAGATCATATTGATGTTACAGTGTGCAATATCGAAATAGAGATGCCCTAATTTGGTTATTAGGATAGCGATTCATCCATCAACAGATGGAACTGAATAGATTTGCAACCATTTGTAGCTAAAATGGTTGAAAATAGATTGTCACAAGGGAGAGAATGAAAGAGATAAATATGCAGAGTATAAAAGAGAATATTTTTGAATACCTACTGGAGGAGGAAGAGTAGCTGAATCACAGAGTGATGTGGGAGAGTTTGGGCTGAAGAAGGGAGTATCTTGGGTTCAAAATTGGCTCTATCACTAGCTGTGTAAATGTAAGCCAGATAGTGAAACATTCCTAGCCTCAGTTCATACACACACACACACACACACACACACACATACACACACACATATATATATATATATTTTACAGTGATGATAATAATAGCATATACTTTACAGAACTGTTGTGAGGCTTAAGTGAAATAATCCATGGAAAACATTAGCAAGTGCCAGAAACATAGTAAGCCTGTAGTCATGTTACTTATTGTTGTTGTTCATGATCCTTACAAGTGTTGGAGCATTTGAAATGTCCCCATTTCAAATGATAAATAGATTCTTTGGGAATCTCAAAGCCCCATGTAAGTCCTTATGTCTAAAAGACCATTGAAAATGACATTCTGGCTTCTTATATGGCCTCTGCTCCTCAGTGGAAGGTGGAGTTGGTACGATACATCATGGTAGAGATAAGGGTGTTGGGGGTGAGTGTTGGTAGATGATGCTGGATAATGGAGGGGCTCATGGTGGGTGGTGGTGAGTGATTGTGGATGTTCTGATAATGGGTGGGGAATGGGGATGGTAGTGATAATTGAATATGATGGTTGGGGGTGTTCATTGCAGATTGGAGTGATCAAGGTGAATAATGGTTAGTGACAGTAGACATGGTGATAGTGGGTTATGGTTGGTGATTAGTGATGGTAGGGATGGTGATAGTTTGTGGTAAAGATAATAGCCAGTACTTACTCAACATTTGCCATATTCCAGGCACAATTCAAAACACTTTTACACATATTAACTTACTTAAATTATACAACAATCCAGTGGATAGTATGTTAGTCTGTTTGGGCTACCATAACAAAATATCATTAACTCTACAGGTAGTTTATTTAAAAAAATGTATTTCTCACAGCCTTTAAAGGCTGGGAATCCCAAGATCAAGGCACTGAAAGATCTGGTGTTTGGTGAAGTTTTCTCATTCATAAATGACACCTTCTATCTGTGCCTGGTGTGGTAGAAATGGCAAGGCAGCTCTCGGGGCCCCTTTGTATAAGGACATTAGTCCCACTCACGAGGGCTCTGCTCTCATGACCTCATCTCTTTCCAAAGACCCCACCTCTCAACAGAATTGCCCTTGGGGTTAAGAATTCAACGTATGACTTTGGGGGGACACAAGCATTTAGACTATAGCACATAGGTAAAATTATCTTCATCCTTTTATATATGAAATTAAATAGAAATTAATTACCTTGTGAAGCCAGAATTTGAATGAAAAATGGTTTGGCTCCAGAGGCCTTGCTGTCCCTGTCTCCCTAATGAACAAAGAGAAATGGTATTTTCTCCTTTGAGCTCCTTTCAAAAATTGTGGCATTACTTAATTACTGTTCAGTACTAATGTGTTTTTAAAGGCCAAATCAAAAGCTTCTACTCTATCAAAATAATAGAATTAGAAAATTCTTCCTAATATTATTTTACTAGTATCTTTTAATATTTTGGGTAAATCTTCCTAAACAAGATCTTATCTTCAAAATAACTTCTTAAAGCAAATCATTTTCTCCGCTTTATTTTTTTTAGCCTGATAAGAAATCTTGGATTGTGTTTAACCATGAGAGTACTAAAGGCTCCTACCTACGGGGCGATGGCAAATAAGGTGACCAGGCTAAACACAATGTTTTGGTGTCTGTTATTAATCCCTTCTGGATGTAGATTCTCAGAAGGAAAAGATTTCCTGCCAGTTCACAGAAGGAAAAACTTATTCTGTGCTTTCTTGGAGTCCATGGAGTATCTTGGTGATATCTGCCCCAGGTCAGAAACTTATTCATGAGGAACATAGTATTGTGTAGCTTTGCTGAATCTACTTACCCAGGCAGATTTATCTGCAGCAGCCATACCTTGGGCATCTGTCATGTGGCAAGTATAAGGTGTGTGAAGGGCGATAAGACATGCTTTAGAAGTTCTGCCCAGAAGTCTTTTGCAACTTGAAACAAGAAATAGAGCAAACTGAAGTATAATTATCAGAAATATGCCCGAATAATTACTAAAGATTCTATGATAAACCACACTTCCCTATGCAGTGACACAGGTGACTACTGGCATGCCAAGAAAAATGGTGTTTATTGGGATCTAGTAAAGTTAATGTAGGAATGCAGAAGGAAGAAGGCAAGTGTTGAATAATATCTTGAAGAAAGAAATAGACATAGTTTTTAACAGAATAGTATAGGGAAATCATACCAATGGACCCTTGAGCTGGGAGACATACATCTGTTAGGGTCAAAAGTTCAAAGTGGCATCTTAGCTTTGAAGGTCATGTAAAGTGTAAATGATTAAGAATCATTGGATTCATTTCAGTCTATGTATTTATGTTTTTAGAGTCAGAAAGGATATACTAACTATTCTTGTATATGATACTAAAGACTACAGCTGATTAGGACTAAAATGTATAAGACATTGTTTTCATTCTCAAATTTTCAATACAGTTGGAAAGATTTAGCAAACTCTCAAAACACTAACCAACAGGAAAGGATTTCCAAAGAAGAGTTTACGATGTTACAGTCAGAAGACCATTCAGGCTAGGGGGATTAAGGCAGACTATGAGGAACTTGGAGATGCAGCTAGTGGGGGTTGGGTACTTACTGTCTTCGTTACACCTTCTTCCTGGTTATAAGGCATGTGCAGTCTCTCCTACCCCATCTTACTCTTTGTCCCACTAGACCTCCTAGAATCCCTGTGCCTGAGAAGTAGAAGGAAACCAGTCATTGAGAGCAGCTGCAGGACTTAAGAGAGACAGAGGCAAGAAAACGTGATTCCATTTGTGAAAACTCAAAGCCTGGAAATTAGCAGATAGTCAAAAATAATGCACATAATAGAAAAATAAACTCCTCAAATCAAAAAGCTAATGGGAAACCAGTGTCCAGAGCACCGAAGTCTGAAAATCTAATTTGGGTGAAAGGATGTTCAACTTTGTTGCTTTCGCACTGAGTATGTTGCTTAGTAGTTTTCCTCCAAGACCCCACTGAGGCTCAGTGTGCTATTAACTGAGCACCTTGACAGTGGACCCATATGAATGTGGGCTTTGTCGATCACTTTACTATTGACAAGAATAATTAATGAAGCCTGATACCAAATAAAATTATTGATTTAAGCTGAAATAATAAAAGATAATCAAAAACAAAACCTGCTTCATCAACCTGTTCTCACAAAATGACAATATCACAAGCCTAGTGCTCATCACAAGTTGATTTTCACCAACTCAGTGAAAATATCCATATTTAACAGGGAAGATCTATTCTATTAGAGCATATTTCAATTCTGGCTCCAGGTTTCCATCTCACTTAAATTTTATTTCACATTTAAAAATTTAAAAGTCAGATGTACCCAAACTATAGGCACGAGGACAAAATGTTAGCATGGTTCGGTGATTAAATACCACTCCTCAGAATTCTGAAGCAACTGTCCAGTTCACCCTGCATAAGTTCCATCAGTCCTTTGGATTTAATACAATTCCACATGTACACTGATGATTCTCAAGTACACATTTCCAGGTTCATCCTCTTCCCTGAGCCTCATTCTTATACATACAGTTGCCTGCTTGATATTTCCACTCAAAGGCCTAAGAGGCATCTCAAATGTTGTACATATTAGGGATGAATCTGTAATTGTCACTCCAAATCTGTTCTTCCCCAAGGGTTCCCCATCTCCTTAACTAGGACTATCAACTTTTCAGCTACTCAAACCAAACCTTAGGTGACATCCTTTATTCAGCATTTCCCCTTATTCCCATAATCAATTAATCTATCATCAAATTCTGTTGATTTGGTACCTAAAAGATTTTCTGACATCCATCTGCTTTTTGCCATCTCCACTGGCCACATCCTATTCCAGGCTGTCCTTATTTTCCAACTGGGCCACCACAGCTGCATAGGAAAAGAATGCCATTTCTACTCTCATCCCTCTAGCCATCTGCCTCTGTCTATAACAAATAATTTCATAATCTTGTTAGGATAGAATAATCACTTTATTCTTATATCTGCAAGAAGGTGGGGAACACTGCTGCAGGCCTGTGGTTCTGATGGAGAAGCTCTCTGCACTTGTCTCATTCTGTGGTCAAAGCCTCACTGTCTTTTTTTTTTTTTTTTGCGGCACTGGATATTGAACCCAGGGGCATTCTACTTCCAAGCTACACCCCCAGCCCTATTTTTTATTCTTTATTTTGAAATCGGGTCTCACTAAGTTGCGGAGTGCCTCACTAGGTAGCTAAGGCTGGCCTCGAACCCGGATCCTCCGGTCTCAGCCTCCCAAATGCTGGGATTACAAGCGTGTGCCATCACGCCCGGCCTCACTGTCTTGTTCACTACTTGTCCACTGTACCTAGGTCAGTGACTAGACTCTAGTGCGCTCAACAAATGGCTGAACTAATTAGCAAATGGGCAAACAGGCCCCGGTTTCCTTTCAGTGTTAAAACAGTAATTCATAAACTACCTCCTCCCTTCTCAAGCTGGAAGGCTAGGAGGAGGAGATCTTATGTCCTTATCACTTATAGTTATTTGATTCATACAAGTCTCCCAGTAGTATATAAAAATTTGTATTTACCAAGAAAACAGATTTGAGGACTGTCCATCATCCCTGCCTTGTGATTCTCCAAGTTAACTAAATAGAAGTATCTCTAGATTTGTTCATGCTGAGCCCTCACTGATCTCTTTTACTGCACTACAACTTTATTGGGGAATGTCTTCTTTTCCTTGGGACTAATTTAAATCTAAGGAAATGGACAACCCAGGCTCTTAGAAACAGAGTCTGACAATTGGTCTGCTACTGCAGTAATGGATAGTTACCTTCAGTTTTCCTTTCAATTTTTCCAAGCCTCTATCTTGAGTCTCAGTGAAGTGCACTCATTTACTCAAGAAGTATTTTTCAAATGCCTGTTATATGCCAGATGTTAGCAAGACCCTTGAGCACACAGGGTTAAATAATTCAGACATGCAAGCCTGTTCTTATAATAGAAAAAAGAAGACACAAAAAATGAATACAGGGTATTTGAGAAGAGCAGTATTCTGAGAGCTCCTGTATTTAAGCTGTTCCTGAAGGATGAGGGGAGTTTACTTAGGTCAAAGATGTATGCCAAGGGAATGGGAAGAAAGACAGGACACCAGGCAATGGAACTTTAAAGCAGCAGTTGTAGTTATAACAGAAAGCAATAAAAAGTGATGGACAAAAGATAAAATCATTGCATTTCTATTAATTGCCCCTGTGGTGAATATGACTGTTTTGCAAAATAGGAGAATCATTTCCATTTCCATCCAACTCCTCAGAAATGTTGGAAAGAAGGGAGCAATATGAACATGATGTTGAGAACTTTTGAAGAAAGGCACTGTGAACACTCATACTGTTATTAAGCTCATTATTCATTCTGGAGCTCAAGCAAAAGCATTATTGTATGCCCTTGGGGAAAAATTAGTTTACCTCAAATATCTCTCTCCCTTAAAAAATGCTTTCAAGGTCAATGTTGAGCTTTACCAGAGTAGATCTGGTTGGCATCAAGCTTGCTGAGCTACAGACAATTAGGAAGAGAATGCTCTCTCTCGTAACAGTGCTTTCCTTCCTACCTTGTAAAGCTTTTGGAAATTCTTTTCCTTGCTTCCCTTTCTAATTAGCAACAGTGGTTGGACTTTAGTTTCTTCTCTTTGCAGGGTATGTTCTGCATCCCCCACAGGTACCTAGATTCAAAGAACAAGGGATGGTTTCCTGGGTCAGTAGTGGGAGCCAGCCTAATTAGCATAGTTCTGAAGACATGAGACTCAAATAATAAAAAAAAAAGGCTAATCAAGCATATGAATTACTTCCTTCCTCTTTTTTTCTGGGGAGGGGGAGACATTTGCTAGTTTTAATGAACAGCAAAGTGTGGGCATAGCACAGCATCATCACATTGTCTAAGCTCTCTCACTGACTACAAAATTATTTAACATTTCCTTGGTTTCTCTCTTTCAAGAATAGGTTTATTCTTTCATCATAACATTACTGTGCTTACCCTAAGAAGTTTTTTCATGTGGATTCTGGTTTGAGAAAAACTAATTATTTTTTAAATTATTATTTTTTTAATTGGTGCATTGTAGTCATACATCTTTGTTAGGTAGAAGCTGGTACAGGCATACATGCACACATTTCTCATTTAACCCTTCCCCAATTCCAATTTCCACCCCACTCCCTTACACTTCCTCCTTCTCAGGTTCAGTTTAGTGATTGACTGGTATGTTTGTGAAAGTACATCATGTGCATTAGGGTGTCCCCCCCCTCCCACACCACCTTCAGTTAAGTCAACTTCTTTGCTCATCTAAGGTTTCTCTTTCTTCATCTGGAGTCCCTCTTATGCCCCATTTTCTCCCTAGCATCTGCACATTAGGAAGAACATACAATTTTTTATTTTTTGTGACTGACTAATCTCACTTAACATAATATTTTCCAGTTGCATCCATTTCCCTGCAAATGACATGATTTTGTTCTTCTTTATGGCTGAGTAAAATTCCATTGTATACATATCCCATAGTTTTGTAATCCATTCATCTGTCGATAGACATCTTGGCTGGTTCCATAGTTTGGCTATTGTGAATTGTGCAGCTATAAACATAGATACACATGCGTCGGTCTGATAGTTTGGTTTCCATTCTTTTGGGTAGATACCCAGAAGTGATATTGCTGGATCATATGGTAGATTCATTCCCATTCGTCTGAGGATCCTCCATACTGTTTTCCAAAGTGGTTGCACTAATTTGCAATCCCACCAACAATGTATTAGGGTTCCCACTTCTCCACACCCTCACCAGCATTGTTGTTGTTGTTCATGTTTTTGATGATTGCCATTCTGATTGGGGTTAGATGAAATCTCAAGGTAGTTTTGATTTGCATCACTCCGATTGGAACATTTCCTCATACATTTATTGGTCATTTGTATTTCTTCTTTTGTGAAGTGTCTATTTAGGTCCTTTGTCAATTTATTTGATTGGGTTATTTGTTTTCTTAGCTGTGAGTTTCTTGAGTTCTCTATATATCGTAGATATTAGTCCTCTATCAGAAGAGTAGCTGGCAAAAATTGAGAAAAACTATTTTTGATGTTGTATATTGGATGCTATTGAGTGCAAATTTCTTTCCAAGACTTTTAGATTCTTCTTGTAGAACTGAGCTATAAAAAATAAATGCATAGCCGGGCATGGTGGCACACGCTTGTAATCCCAGCATTTGGGAGGCTGAGACCAGAGGATCCGTGTTCGCGGCCAGCCTCAGCTACCTAGTGAGGCACTCCGAAACTTAGTGAGACTCGGTTTCAAAATAAAGAATAAAAAATAGGGCTGGGGGTGTAGCTCAGAGGTAGAATGCCCCTGAGTTCAATCCCCAGTACCGCAAAAAAAAAAAAAAAAGTAAATGCAGCTGATAAGCTGTTTAAATTCAGTTTAATTAAAATTTTTTCTAAACCAATTTACAGAATTCTAAAATGTATAGTGGTGTACACTTGCAATCTTGAAGTTTATCAGCAATGCAGAAGGTTGGGCGGTAAAAGAGAATGTCAGTAAGCCAAGCTCTAGGACAGGACCACAGCTGAAGTCTATAGTAGGCTCTGTGGGGATAGAGATACAGCAGATGTGTTTAAGTATGAAATTATGTAAGAGATGCACCCATGCTAATTTCAAGCATTTGAATAGCAATCTTAGTCCTTTTGTTACTCTAGACATGGTGGGAAAAATCTTGTCATATGGATTAGACTAATAGATTCACTGAAACTAGCAGGGGCATGAGTTTCTCAACAGGGAGATGAGACCCTGTGAAACTGTGCAGTGTCATACTCACATAGTGATTAGCTAAGAAGCTGGAGTGAGAAGCCACATTTGGGGTTCCCATTCTCATGTTCAAACTGCATTATTTCAAGACTAATTCATAAACATTTTCTTTCATCAGAACTTCAATGGAATGATTTAAAAATATATCTGTAAATTATTTGATCCTCTTCCTTCCAAAAGATGGAGCCTAATTCTTCTCCTTTTAAATGTGACCTGGACTTAGTGAATCACTTCTATTGAATAGAATATGGCAAAATGAAGATAGATTACCAGGTCACTAGAGGCATCTTGGCTTCTGCCTTACTCTCTTCTTGGATTATTTGCTCTGTGAGAAGCCAGTGGCCATGTCATGAAACACTCACACAACCTTTCAAAGAGGCCTACATAGTAAAGAATTGAGGCCTGCATGCAACTGAGGCCTCCTGCCAACAGCCAAGTGAGTAAGCTTGGAAACTGATACCCCAGTCCCAGTAAAGTCTGCAGAAGACTACAGCCCTGGCCAATCCTGTGACTGCAGCCTCAAGGGAAATCCCAGGCCACCAGCTAGCTCAGTCACTTCTAAAGTTTCACAAAATAGAAACTGATAGTTACTGCTTTGGTTATTGATGATAGTTATTGTTTTGGTCAACTAAGATTTGAGGTATTTTTTACAGAAGAATATATAATATAGTAGATAATGATAATGCAAAATCTATTAATGATGCAATACACTTATACCTTATGATTTAGAAGAAATGTTTTTCTTCAATCTTCTAATATACAACATCAACAAAATCTTGCCTTGGAGTCTTGGTTCAGGAATTAAATTCTCAGACTTAAGATTTTACCTGAAACAGAAGTATGTTTTATGAGATTGTTAAAACCGCTGTAAATGTGCTTTCAAACACAAGCATTAGGATTTGAGAAGTAATGGCTATCCTTTCCTAAGTGTTCCAGTTCTGCTGCTTAATCACCTATCAGGAAATGAGACCCTATCTTAGTTTTCTATGATTCATCCAAAGAGAAATGCCAACAAAATATAGTTCTCAACCTTTATCTTCTTTTAGATATTGTAGAAATAACCAAGAAAACTTTACCCAGTAGATTCTTCATCTGAATAAATGATTTCAGAAATGTCCTATTACAGGTGTGTACTGGGTGTGATGGTGCATGCCTATAATCCCAATACTTGGGAGGCTTAGACAGGTGGATTGCAGGTTTGAGGACAGCTTCAGCAATGTAGCAAGACTCTCAGCAACCTAGCAAGCAAGACCCTGTTTTGAAACAAAAAAAATAAAAAGGGCAGGGGGTGTAACTCAGAGGTAGAATGTCCCTGGGTTCAATCACTAGTACCACAAAAAGAGAGAAAGAGAGAGAGAAAAAAAAAGAATAAATGCCCTAAACTCTATCTATACAAAACTGGTGGTTCTAGGGTATGTATTAAACTCTGTGAAAGCATTCTATAATAAAGTCACAAGCTAACATGTCATTTCCCTAGATGTTAATTGAGGCACACCAATGTCAGTTATCATCTTGCCTCCTTTCAAGGGAGGAAGTAATTGGTATCTCTTTGTGGAGTTAATAAAAATGTAAAATTCTTTTGATTTCTAAGTCACTTGGGAATGAATCAGTATTCCATAGCAGACTCAGCAGTACATCCCTTGCCCTCTGAGGACCTAAATATAGTGAAATAGTCTCAGTGGTACAAAATTCCGAGTTGAAGAGTAAAATTCTATTCTATGATACTTAATCTTACAATAAACAGATCTTCTTATATCTTCAACTAGACAGCTGCTGACCTAACTTATCAGAGATCACCTTTCTCCCATCAGAATTTCCTCATAATCTTAAGAGTAGGAAACCAGCTTGGTGAAACACTGCTCTCCTAGCTCACCCACTAGGAATAACTGCTGGGGTTGTCCTTCTAGTGAGAAGGAAACAGTGCCTCCTCTTCCTTAGGTGAGAGTGTGGAAGAAAATGCCAGCGTTGTGGTCAAACTGCTTATCAGACGCCCAGAGTGCTTTGGCCCAGCCCTGCGGGGCGAGGGAGGAAACGGCCTACTGGCAGCCATGCAGGGTGCCATTAAGATCTCGGAGAACCCAGCGCTGGACCTCCCCTCTCAGGGATACAAGAGAGAAGTGTAAGTAAATGCAGTTGCCTTCTGGCATGGACATGGTTGGTGAGCTCCCCAAAACTGTCAGTTTGTGGAGAATAAAGATGGTATCAATAACTTTCCCCAATTTAAAAAAGTACTGATTCCTTTTTTATAGTTGTAGTTAAAACATTTTAAATATTTTATCAAGCACATTATTGTCTTGACTCTTCCAGTAAACCTAGTGGTCAGGATCTCTACCTTCTCCCCTTTCCCTACTCCCAAGTGGAAAATTCCCAAGTCATCAAGCCCTGTACTCCTCCACTGCCCCTCCCTGCAGTGTCACCAGAGGTGAGAGACCTTGACCAAGGTGACAGTCATTGTCTAACACCAACATGTGTCCTTCCATAGTTTTAACTGCAATATCTCATGCCACATCTCACTTTTAAAAAATTATAGTACCAGGGATTTAGCTCAGTGGTAGAGTACTTGCTTAGCATAGGTGAGGCCCTGGACTCAGTCTCTAGCACTGAAAGATAAAAATTAAAAAGATTAAAAACAGTACCCTCGGCTTCCTCTTCTGCAAGTATGGGGGCTATTGAGAAAGTGTTTTAATTTGATTCCTTGGAGGGGAGGGTGTAGATTGTTGAAAGTCATGAAATTAATACTCTTAGCATTTAAAGGTAAAGGATATAGTTGGTGGATTTTCTGATTGCCTTGTTTGTTTCCCCTTATCATGTCTTGGGATCACCTCCATTTGTTTATCATAGCCTATAAGACCCTAGACTCTACAGAATGGGTATAACCCAGCAGAGATAACTCCCCAGGCAACTGGCTTTTTCTTTATCATCAGTTCTGCTAGATGACCTGGTGGACTACAGAGAACCCAACACATATGCTGTTCCAACTTCCTCATGTAACCTGAGGAAAAACTGAGGCCCAAGGTCACATGGCTTATTGGCAGCACGGCCAGGATGTGAACTGAGCCCTCCTGACTCCTCATCCAATGTGATTTCCATGTATATTCAGAGAGGAAGAGACAAAAAATGGCGGGTAGCATCAGAACTCATGCCTTAAAGTATATGGGAACCTAGGGATGTCACGGGCAAGAATCTAGGTCCTTTGAGCTTACTAGATAAAACCACCTCATCAGCTTTTGCAGGGAAAGGTTCCAAGGGAAATTTGTATGGTGCTCCAGAAGAGCACAGCAAGTGTTTCCATGTTACACAGCTAATTTCTAATAACGTGGCAGTGTTTGCCAGGCTTTCTCATACCTTCCTATATTGATTCTCTCTGCAGCATGGAGGGTGATGAAGAGGAAGAAGAGATTGTGCATATGGGCAACGCAATTATGTCATTTTACTCAGCTCTGATAGACCTGCTGGGCCGCTGTGCTCCTGAAATGCATGTGAGTGATAAGTCCCTAGAGAGAAACCATGAGAAACCTGTGCTAAGAGCACTATAGATTTCCTGCAGGTAATTCTTCCTCTGTGTTGAGCACTTGCTAACATGCCTTCCTCCTCTTAATCACATCACAGCAGTTTTCATCTCTGTTACCCAATTGTGCAGATTTCTAAACTAAATTAGTCTAGGTTTCTAGACTCCTAGGCCAGTCTCTGTGCGTGTGGCTTCTCTGTGGCACTAGTTAGGCATAACCTCTACAGATTTTATTTCAAAAGCTCCCAAAATTATGTTTCTATAATTTACTCCTATCTGATCAAAATGTGACCAACTTGATTCTTGATCAGGGCCATCATGAGCGGCCTCATGAGTGTCATGAGGACACTCCATGTAGAAAATCCTCTTTTCTTGATGACCGCGGCGTTTGACCGCAAGAAAGCAGTCCTTCCCCAGGGCTGATTGATTACCTGAGACAGAGCTTTGCACATACACATAAGGGTAGTTCTGTTTTATGGGATGTCATCTTGCGTTTTTAACTAAAATGTGTGTGTGTGTGTGTGTGTGTGTGTGTGTGTGTTGTGCTTCTGCTGAGGGCTGAGAGATCTGGCCTTATTTCATATAAAGCCTCACAACATAAGTGAGAGAGGAAATAATTGCTTTTCATAGGAAAAGAAAATATAAATCTTAGTAAAGGAGGCTGAACACAATTCTTAGGATTCCAGTTCTTGCTATGGTAAACCAACCTTGCCCAGAAAGACCTGTCTTTCCATTTCTGTGCCTTTAAGCAAATAAAGGGACTTGGAAGGGAGCCAGGGGTACCACAGCGTGTTCTATGGTTTGGGGAGGTGGGATGTCAAAGAAAGACCCCTGTGTCCTTAGGCTCTAGTTTTCCTGATCACCTCTCTACACTTCCAGAAGCAAGTCACATGCCGTAGCTGGCTTATTTTCAGGAAGGCACATGAAATAGCTAAGCTGACAGATCCCATCTGGGAAAGAGTTCCTGCCTGCCGGCCTCTGCCCCAATACCTTACATGCACACCCCTTCCCAGAACCCCTGTGTGGTCCAGCTCTGTCATCGCTGACAGCCTCCCCTCTACCCACAGAAAAGGGAGGTGGAATCCAGGCTGGGCCCACAGGGTCTTCTTTTCCCTGAAGGCCACACAGCATCAGAGCCCAGCATGCCATCAGCACACCTAGGGTAGATCAGACCCTGAGCTCCTAACAGGTCAGCTCCCTGCAGAAGCACCACTGCACCCAATGCAGAGACCACACATGCAGGAGGGTGTGCATGTCACCTGTGTGCATGCTGCTTGGCCCCCCTGTGTATCTTTCTGGCTCAGGTCACCTACCCTGGGATAATTCTACTGAGATCTTCAAGTTCTGTCTGACATTCTCGGCACCCTTCTTGCCCACACCCCAGCTCCAGCATTAACCAAACTCCTAGCAAATTGAAACACATAAGCCATTTCTGCATTTCTCGGAGTGTGAGAGTCTGGCATTGTGGCTACTGTTGTCACCACTGTTGTCATGCTGGCAAGGGCCCCCTGTGGTGCAGTCACAGTAAGAAGCCACTGACAGGCCTAACATTTACTGCTGAGACTTGATTGATGCCTTAACCAGTGACCATTTCAACCACAGCACAGCACTTAGGCGGCCTCTTTCATCAGAGTTATTCCCTCAGCAGTCTCTTCAGGAAAAGCAAGAGAAAGCTCCTCTTTCCCTGTGGCCACAAGTGTCTATAGCAATTAGGGGAACGTAGAAGTGCCCCCTTGCTTTTAAAGAGAATATTCCACTGCCAGAAGCTTGGAGGTAGGTACAGCAGGGGCATAGGAACTTCATCTATATTGATCCTACATTACAGCTCATCCAGACAGGGAAAGGGGAAGCCATCCGGATCCGGTCTATCCTGCGATCGCTGGTCCCCACTGAGGACCTGGTTGGGATCATCAGCATCCCCCTAAAGCTGCCATCCCTGAACAAAGGTAAGGAAGTAGCTGCAGACTGAACATGCCAGCCTCCCAGCAGGGCCAGGACTCTGCCCCCAGCACAGCATTCCCTGGGCCCAGCTTGCGGTGCAGCCTGCCCTGGAAAATGGCTTGCTGGTTTTCCAGTAATGGTTCCAGCTGGCTCCTCTCTGTGTCAAAGCAACTGAAACTATATCCCACAGGAATCAAGCAACCCCACCATCCTCCTAACACTCTAACCCTCTGGAGAAGGTTGGTGGGATGGAGCAAATGATAGCTCTCACCGTGGCTTCCTTCTCCCTTGCCCTGTGTGCCCCAGATGGCCAAGGCAGCAGGGGCAAAGGACAGGCAGGCTGTCTTCTGCCACAGTTCCAAATGCCTCACAGCTGAGGACTATAAGAAGCTTTTCCCAAAATGCTACATGGGGCATTTGACATCAGTCACCTTTGGAAAATGCGACATGGAGCATTTGACATGTCACCTTTGCAAAACTCTCCCCAAAGTATTTTGTTCCTCAGAGTCTCTCTACCTGCTCTCCTGGCAGAAGGAGAAACTGAGCAGATAGCATTATTGACTGCCTCAGCGTTTCCCAAACTGAAGTTCCAGGCAAACATTTTTGTAGGAAATATTAGTAAGAAGTTAGGGAACAAATAAGTTTAGAAAATGCTATAAGCTGGGCATGGTGGCGCACGTTTGTAATCCCAACATTCGGGAGTCTGAGACCAGAGGATCCGGGTTCGAGGCCAGCCTCAGCTACCTAGTGAGGCACTCCATAACTTAGGGAGACTCGATTTCAAAATAAAGAATAAAAAATAGGGCTGGGGGTGTAGCTCGGAGGTAGAACGCCCCTGAGTTCAATCCCCAGTACCAAAAAAAAAAAAAAAGAAAAGAAAATGCTATAAAATATATCTTGTCTTTATTTGTGTATATAACTTTTATATACACACACATAACTTTTATATACACATATAACCTCATGAAGCATAGAAAGATTGCATTGTCTCTAAGAAAACATAAAAAAATCAATGTTACGCTCAATGTTTCCCAAATGTGGGTTTTGGGGGTTTTTTGTTTGTTGTTTTTAGCACAAAATACATGTTAATATCCCACTAAACACCAAGCACGTGTGAGACATCATCTTGGCCTCAGCCAATCAGGCCCAGATCTTCCAGTGCTTAAGGAAGGCCAGGCGGGCTGTTCCCTTCCTCCCAGGGCCCCATGCTGGTTCCAGGGCAGGAGGCTCTGAGCTGGATAGCATCTGTTCTTTACATTTCATAAGATGCCTTATGAAGACCCACCCCTTCTGCTATAGCGTTTACCTATGCTGTGACCATACTTGGTCATTTAGGAGCTCTTTTTTCTAGTTTTTGGTAAAACAAAACAGGAGGAAGAAGACTTTTTGAATCCACTCTCAAAATCCTTTCTATTTTACAGGTCATGTAGCTTTTATTTTCTTTGTGGGATTCCCTACTTTATCTTTGAACCTCTTTTTTTAAAGTAGGATTAGAATGCATAAGCAATCTGATCTAAGTATCACCTAAATCAGATAATGGTTGCCCAAAACTGAAAGGATATGTCCTGTTTGTGCTATTTATGATATAATGGCTGCACATATGTCATACTATTGAAATTTAATCTGCCTTTATTACATTTTACCTCTCACTTTCTTATGTCTTTAATCAACAAAGCAATAAGTTGAACCCTGATTCCTAGCACTGTCACCATTTCTGTAGTGTAAGTATTCCCACCATAGCCAATTTCAAGCTTCCAATGTGGTATCACTGAGCGTAAGAGAATCCACACAGCATACTGTCCAACATACAATCAATATAAACAACCTCAAAGGTATAGTAGTTTACAGCTAAAGAATTAGCAAGTAAGGAGGTATGAGTATTGTTACTTCTTTGGATATGATTTGCTTAATTAGAAGTTTTGATTTTTAGTAATGAGCCTGTTTAATAACTGGCTCAAAGGATTCCTGGAATTTTAACAATTAGCTCTTCCAACCTAGTATAAGCAGGTCCAGGACAGCATTGTGTTTATGTACAAAATTCCTATTCCTTATTAGAACAAGCCACTGACAGACAAGGTTGGTTTGCCTTTTGACACTGTGGAGATAGAAGAAAGGAAATGACTTTTTCTGTCTTTCAGATGGGTCAGTCAGTGAGCCTGATATGGCAGCCAACTTCTGCCCTGACCACAAGGCCCCCATGGTGCTATTCTTGGACCGTGTTTATGGCATTAAGGATCAAACTTTCCTGCTCCACTTGCTGGAGGTTGGGTTTTTACCTGACTTAAGAGCCTCAGCCTCTCTAGATACAGTAAGTTGCTAAAATAAGGAAAAAATATCTTCCTTCATTGTAAAACAAGTAATGTTGGACTCAAAGGCAAATATTTTCACTGATTATATTTTTATAGTCTGCTTTAAGGGTAAGAAAAACAGAGGCACCCAAAAATGGGAGATCTTAATTTAATCGGGCTACAGGTTTAGATATAGGTAAATTTGATCTCAGATATTGAATCTATCATCCTCAATTACAAAGCTGTTCTACCTTGCATGGTTTATTGTATGTTTTGCCCATTATAAAATGCTTAGCTGTATCCCTGGCCTCTCATAGATTCCCAGACTTATTTGGCTTACTCACCCTTCTTCAGAAAGAAAATTACCCAATATTCGCTGGAAATCTACCTTCTTTAAGTGAATAAACAGAAAGGCACCAAGACAAATTTGTGTTACTTTGTGTATCTGTATTTTATTCCAGCACCCACCCCATGGAGGGTGGTATCATCCACTGTGGGAATCTATGCACTACATGCTAGTAGCACCCCACTCCCTACTCCCACCCCTGTCACAACCAATCCCATGTATCACCAAAATCGCCTTCAGGTGAGAACTCACTCTATTGCTTATGGGAAAGGCTGACTGGCAGCTCAAAATACTCTTCCCACTCCCATTCCTTAGTTTCATGTGCTGACCACCAGGAAGGATAGGTTTAAATCCAAGGGTATGACAAAGGTCAGTACAAGAGGCCAAGGGCAAATGGAAAGCAAGGCTTAGGGAAAGTAAGCACCAATCAAGACAGGAGGCTCCAGGAGCAAGAGCATAGATGCTGGCTACTGCACATCAGGACTGATTGAGAGGAAAAATTATGTGCATGTGCCAGGAGCCCCAGGTCCCAGAAAAAAAGACAAGCTAGGTCAGTTTAATTTGGAAACATATCTCGCCAGTTTAGGGTTAGTGTTAGTCAGCTATAAGGTTTCTCAAAGATTCTATCTGGTGTCCAGAAATAGAAGTACAAGCCCTGCGGTGGGTCGTCAACAGCCAGTATCTTAACTGGGATAGATTCCATTTGAATGGATTACCCAGAAATAGAAAGCAACAAGATTCCCCAACCTGTAACTCCTGTAGCTATCCATGAAGGTGTTAGAGCATATAATGGTTGGATATTTAAAACACTACATCTGCCACTATTTTTGTGTTGAGCTTTTCTAGAAGTCCCTTGATTTTAAAAATAATTTTTAAAATTTGCATGACCTCCCCAAGGTTCCTGGTCAAAGCATTTAATTTTTTTTATAGACCAAGTTAAAAAAAAATGTTATTCTAGCATCTGTTGTTCAATCACATGCTTGTCCAAGCACCATCTGCAACTACAAGGTTTTATATTCAGTTCCTCAACACACAGTTCACGCGTTCTCATTCGGAACCTTTTAAGCCACTGGACTCAAAGCTCTGCCTTCCTCATTCTAACAGCTCAGTCTGTGAAAGTGACAAATATGAAAGATGAGCTCTTTTCTCCAGCATGATTACCAAAGCTTCCAGAAGACGAACTTTTGATAATAGGAATACCCAGAATGTGTACAGTTCAAAGAAAACAGCTTTTCAAAATCAGAAGTTATAGAAAATGCACTACAGATATAATGGCTGCTGCGATAATCAGGAAATAATGATAATATTTTATCTCTGCGGATCTTGAGGTCTCTTTTGAAGTTCTGCAGTTTTCAAAGATGATAGTTATTCATGATTTGGCTATATTTAGTGTCACTGAATGGGTCTTCCTTGAATTTAGCCTGTCCATCTAAATGAACAAAAGAGCATTGTGAACGAGAATCATGCTGGAGTCAGAGAGAAGGCCCTGCGTTGCTCTTCCTTTTTACACTTCCTTCCATGCAGGGTTAGGTTCCCCTTAGTGAGTCTTCCCTCCTGTCATTTATCAGGTTGTGAACAGCTCATAGTGCTTATAAATTAACTAATGTCAGTCAGAGTTCCCCCTTCTCTTTCTTTTTTCTCTTTTATGTGCTGTTATTGGTGCATTATCCCCCTTTCTCTTTCTAAAGCTGTCACAAGACTGGTAGAATTTGAGAGGCTGCTTAGCCTCTAACAGCTTACTAATCTTCAAATCAAAAAAGGATAGTGTGCAAGTCCCCATGAGGTGAGAAACAGAGCTAAAGCCAGAATGATAATGTGGCAGCCCAGCAGCTGGTGCAAAGGAAAAGTCAGTATACTCACTGGTAGAGATCTGCTTACTCTATTCTTGTGCAACAGGGGCGTGCAGATCCCCAGCATGCAGCATGGAGTGTTAGGATTCTGAAAGGCTAACCAGCATCCCTCCCCTTTCCCAGGTGTCCCTCAGCACCACAGAGGCTGCGCTGGCACTGAACAGATATATATGTTCTGCCGTACTGCCGCTCCTGACCAGATGCGCCCCTCTCTTTGCCGGAACAGAGCACTATACCTCGCTGATTGATTCCACACTGCAGACAATATACAGGCTTTCCAAGGGACGTTCCCTCACCAAAGCACAGAGGGACACCATAGAAGAGTGTTTGCTTGCCATTTGCAAGTAAGTACCCTCTCTGGTGTTTTTTACTTCTTTGTAGATACCCATGCCACTGCATTTAATTGTGTAATATAAAAACTGATGCCATGATCTAAGGAAGTTGCCAGGTCTTCACCATACACTAGCCCTCCCACAAACATGGTTTCTTAGGATGTGCTTCGTACCTCTTGTTTGCCACAGTCACTGCCTTGGGGCTCACTTCTCACTATGGGAAAGGGAGAGGACATAGCTCAGGCTTTAGCCCATAGAACTGATAGACTAGGAGAGGTCTTTCAGGCCTGAAATGTTCAGATTATGAACTAATTGTTTAGCTCCCAAAATAGGGCAAAAAGCAGATTTTTCTACCCTCTGAAAGAGAGGATTTTTGCACAGAGACCAAATTCTAAGTGTGAATCAAAGCAACTCACCTGCAGGTCTCCCAAGACCTTAAGCATCTCCAGTCACTTTGACCACTGCAGATGGGCATCAGAGCCAACCAAGAACAAACCGCTATCACCCCAAGAGCTTTAGGCTCATAGGAGTCCACATTTACTCTTGTTGGATCAAAGGAAAGAGAGCACTTTCTATAACAAGTCTCAGCCAGCATAGGCTAGGACCATGATCTGTTTTAAGCCCGTGGCTTTCTTCCTCACCTGCATATTAGAATCACCTGGTGAACTATTAAATAAATATCCTGGTGTCCAGGCCATACCCAGTCCCCTAAACTCAAAATCATTTGGGATGGAATCTAGGATTCCAGCTTTTAAAGCTCCCCAAGAGATTCCATTCCATAGCCAAGATTGAGAATCACTGCTTTAAGTTGTCCTGGAGAGAGCATCAACTGGCTTCCCCTTTAGAGGCCAGCCAGGTGTGGCTCTGATTCTTGTTAAATGAGTTGTTTCCTAATCGCATGAGAGATGTCTATGCATTGGGGGACTAGGGCTACCTAGAACAAAGAAACTCATCAATCCCTCTAGAACATCAACTAAAAGGCAATCTCAATCATGAGATACAATGGTACACCTATTAGAATGTATCCAGACCAAATCCAGAATTCTGGCAACATATTTGCTGGTGAGGATTTGGAGCACTGGATTCTCTTTCATCATTGATGGGAATACAAAATGTGCAGCTTCTTTGGAAGATGGTTTGGTGGTGTTTTGAAAGCCAAACATACTCTTAACCATGTAACCCAGTCATTTTCCTCCTTGCTATTTACCTAAAGAGATAGAAAACTTACATCATACAAAACCTTGCATGTGAATGTTTATAAAAGTTTTAGTCATAATTGCCCAAACTTGGAAGCAATGAAGAAGTCCATGAATAGGTGAATGGGTAAATAAACAGTAGTACATCCAGATAGTGTGATTTTATTCAATGCTAAAAAGAAATGAGCTATCAAGTCTGAAAAGATAAATACATCTTACTAAATTAAATAAGGCAATCTGAAAAAGCTATATACTGTAAGATTCCAACTGTATGACATTCTGAAGGGAGGGGCAAAATGTATGGAAATGGTAAAAAGATTAGCACTGCTGGGATTTGTGGAAAGTAAAGATGACTAGACAAAGCACAAAGTAGTAAAACTTCTCTGTATGGTACCATAGTGGTAGACACATGTCATTTGTTCAAACTCATAGAATGTACACCAAGAGTGAATCCCAATGTAAACTGTGGCCAGGGCAATACATAGTTATGTGTCAACTTAAGTTCATCAATGGTGGTAAAGGTACCACATTAGTCAGGGGGTTTTGATAATAATGGAAGAGGTTAGGCATGTGGGGAGCAGGAGGGATGTGGGAGCCCCCTGTGCCTTCCTCTCAATTTTTCTGTGAATCTAAAACTGCCCTAAAAAATACTTTTAAATTTTCTTTCAGAGGGCAATCTCACATCTTTCAAATATAACAATGGTCCATTACATTTAAGATACTTTATTCAAATTAACCTGTCTTTGTATCTTCTAAAACCCCCATGTTTCATCTAGCTTAGGGGATAAGCTGGGTTACAGTACAGTATCATCCTGGAGTGGGGAGTATAGGATGGGAAGGAGACTTAGGCCCAAGCTTCAAAATGGGTTTTATTCATGAGACTCCCTTCCAAAGTCAGGCCCTACACTCTATTTCATTCATTCCAAGATTACCATAATAACTAGAATTAAACTAATTACAATATTTTTGGTCTTGCAAGAGAAACAAAGCTTGGTAGGCCCACTGATATACCTCTAGGAATTATAGAGTATTAGGTTTAACCACTTCAAAAGGAAGATAATGGCCCCATTACTTGTTTACCTGGGACTGTGTTTCTTCTCAGTGGTGACAAAGGGACTAAAAAATAACAAGAAGAAATCCTCCCTCTCAGAGTAAGTTCTGTACTGGGCTGGTAGCCACAAAGGGAGCAGCTGCAGATCTCATTGGACCTTTTGCAAGATCTGAATTCAGCACACATCTAGGAACCACCAACTAAAGACCTCTGCTTCCCAACTTACACTAGTTCCTACTAAGAGAGTCATGCTGGTGTGACTGATCTGAGCCTCAAATATTTTCAAAAAAACAGACTATGGAGAAATTATAAATGTCCATCAAGCCAAAAAATACAGCTCACAGCCCTGTTACCACCCTTTTAGGGCCACGTACACTTCTCTTATTCCCACACGAGCTCTAGCTATAGCAAATTGATACTTAACTAGACTTTTTAGTGTTTATTTTTTAGCAAGTGGAGAATCAATAGGGGTATAGATTTATTGCACTCCTTGGTTTTATTCAAGTTAGTAATCTTAGATGATAATGGCTAATTATCTAAACAATGATATGAAACACTGAGTAAGTTTACATTTTAATTACTAGATTCAAAGACAGGGCTGCATACTGGAAGGAGGAATGTATTTTGACTATTCCTTCTCACCTCAGGGCTTTTTATCACAGGGCCAGCTTTGAGAAAGTTTGGAAAAGATACATTTTGGTTTTCATCTCCATTTATGTCCTGTTCCTCATAGATGCTTCAAGGATTTCTTCCTCACATTATTCCCTAAACATCAGAGTTATTAGC
This sequence comes from Graphiurus murinus, assembly GCA_004027655.1. Taxonomy (NCBI): domain Eukaryota; kingdom Metazoa; phylum Chordata; class Mammalia; order Rodentia; family Gliridae; genus Graphiurus; species Graphiurus murinus. The sequence goes on from PVLC010005417.1 coordinate 46,671, forward strand.
TTTGTCTCTATAGCTCTTTTAGGCATCTATAGAAGGAGTTCAAGGGTTCATAAAGTGATCTCATACAGCACGCGTGTGTGTGTGTGTGTGTGTGTATGCGCGTTCACATTCACGCACATTTTTCTCTGGAGATAAGGTTCCACCAGGTTCCATAAGTTTCACTAAGTTTTAAAAAGACTTGGCAACCTAAAAATAAAAGCCAATCAATATTGCTTATTTCTCCTTTCTCTTTCTCAGAATTTACACATATTAAATACCACAGACATGAATTCTGTGCTTCAATAAAATTTTCTTTAATTACTGTGCTGGTCATTTAAGGAATTGTTTGAAGAACCAACCTTCAGTCTGAAGAAAGAATTCTAATAGTGAGACTTGCTTAAACTAGGTTGTAACCTGGAGGACTTCAATGTTCCCATCAGATTGCTCCAGTAGGTTGCCTCAGATTCCACTATGCAGCTGGTCAGCTCCAGCTTCCTACTTTGCAGAATTCAAAGGGATCATTGATCCTTAGAGACTGCTGTAAGATTAGTTGCACCCTTCTTTCTGTTATATTCTTTGCAGGTAGTCACTGAATATATGTAGAACACTGAATCTTGTGGTGACTGAAATTTAATCTTAGGCAAAGCAACTCATTAGCACATGTATGTCCCTCTTTCTGAATTTCAGTTATACTCAGCTTTTAAAGTGCTTTGTCACCCACTGTCATTTACCCAAGATCCTGTGTTTTGGAGCTATTTGTTTTGAGGCTTAGCCCTAATACAGGCTTACAGTTGAGTACTTCTTTCCTTCTTCCTTCCTATGTTCTTTCATTCTTTCCTTACTTGTTTTGTTCTTTTGTCCTATCTTTCCGTTTTCTCGCTTCATACTACAGTCACTTGAGGCCTTCCATGTTACAGCAACTCCTGCGACGTCTGGTGTTTGATGTGCCACAGCTCAACGAATACTGCAAAATGCCTCTTAAGGTAAATATCATTATTGTCGCAGAAATGCAGTCCTGTGGCACAGGAAGTTTGCCTGGTGTAGCATGCTGTCTTTGCAATTGGGGGTGCAAGAGGCACACTAAATGGGTTTTAAGCCTCCAAATTGGTGGTTAGCTAACAGGATGTAGTCCACAAAATCCAACATCTTTCTTGCATGTTTAGGATCAAGACTAGTTATATTCACTAACTGCTCCAATTTTCTTTCATTGCTTTCCACTGGCTACTTTTTTTTTTTCAATACTGGGGATTGAACCCAGGGGCATTCTACCTCCAGGTTATACCCCTAGCCCTATTTTTTATTTTGAAACAGGGTCTCATTAAGTTGCAGAGGGCCTCACTAAGCAGTTGAGGCTGGCCGAGAACCTGCAACCCTTGTGTCTCAGCCTCCCAAGTTCCGGAATTACAAGTCTGCACCACTATGCCCATTTCTACTTATTTTTAATCAGAGATTGATAAGACAGCTTGGATTTTATACTTTCCTACACAAATTTTCATTCTCACAAAAAAATTTTGAAGGCCCCGCGATTTTTTTCATTCAAAGGAATTAAAATATCCTATTATTTTGTGCCCTTTTCCTAGTAACAGATGCTCTATTTTGTTTATTTCCTACTTTTTATCTATTCTTTACTGAAAAGAGCACGGAGCCCTCTTGCTATTTGTTGACCCACTCCTGATTTTCTCGTAAGTTATACATATTTTATTATAGCATGGGAACAGCTGGGTCTGGGTGGTGTCAGGATCCACTGCCCGCCTAGGATGGCAGTGCTTTTGTCTTTCACTCTGAGCCTGTATAATACTTGCATATCCAAATGTGTCAGCAATGACCAGGTACATCTGGGAATCCTGCCTAGAGATTCCACTAGAGCCTTTCCTTCTTCTCAGAAATAGTTCAGGTAAGAATTTAAGGATGCATTTTATTGGGATACCTAGGATTCCCAGAAGCTTTTAGTTCAACTCCATCTCCATGCCAGGCAGAAAGTAGTTTGTATGGGCTCAGATTCTACTGTCCTCGAAAGGCTAATTCTTCTCTCTAGCCTAATGGTCTCAGTTTTAATCACCAAAAGTATTTTAGCTGAAAACCATGGTCGGCATGGCTTAACTTGGCATTGTTTCCTCTGCTATCAGCTGGATGCTGGCTCCTAAGAGGCAGTATTGATTTCAACCCAATAAGCTCACTTTCACATTTCAGGCCAGCGGAATTTTTCTTAGAGGATGTGAATTCCACCTGCTGGCAAGGGACCATTGCCAGTCTTCCTCTGCCCCCTTTTGGCCAGATGTGAAAGTGCTATAACATCACTGGGCCACCAGAGGGCTGGAGACAAGCAAGGAAGCCATGGTTGGGAATCAATGTAGAGAAAAATCTTAGAACTACAACTCACTGACCACCATCCCCTCTCCATAGTAGCATACCTCTGGATCTTCCAGGAAAAAAAAAAAGCAAAGGACTCAAGAAATTCCCACGCCTGATGGCCAGAAGAGCACATCATGACTACGTTCAGATGGTTGCATTTTATCTTTTGAAGTTTTAGAAACAGTTCCTCTCTGTTTTCTAGTAACTCCGCAGGGTGCATTTAGAAGGCATAGAAATTAGTTAGGTGGATTTAGCTCAAGCTAGAGCTCATTAGGCACAAGAGCAGAGCCTGAAGGGCCTCTTTGTAGACAGCCCAGCTATTTCAACTGTTGATTCCATTCTCATGATCTCTGCACACTATTTTCTTCCCCCCTGCATGTTTTTGATCCCTGTGGATTTGCTCTACCCCATCGCACTGGTGCAATCCTCTTCTGAACCTCCCAGCTTCTGACGAATCACTACGAGCAGTGCTGGAAGTATTACTGTCTGCCGTCAGGATGGGGGAGCTACGGGCTGGCTGTGGAGGAAGAGCTGCACCTCACAGAGAAGCTCTTCTGGGGGATTTTTGACTCCCTCTCCCATAAGGTAATGACAAAAAGAGAGGACCTCAATGACCCAGGCACAGAGGAATAATGATAAACACCATCGATGTAGCTTTACCATAGCTAAAGATGATGCTAAGTACTTCGTAAATACATTAATTTTTACCCCGACACTCCAAAACAGGAGAAATTTACAAGTGGAGAAATGTCTCAGCAGTTGAATAACTTTCCAGATTCACAAAGCCTAATACAAGAGAGAGGAACAACCAGAGTACCTGAGAAAAATGTTTCCTGGTTCCTGTCTTGATGACTTACCTCCTTGTTCTTTTCCTCCTGACCTGGCATGGCTCCTGATAGCCAGCCTTCACCAGGCTCATGCCCAGAGGAAAAGGTCCTGACATCGACCTTGATGTTTGGCCATGGGGCGATCAGGAGACTGGAAGCCATTCTTGGTAGCTGCCTCACAGACTCTCATTTGAAGAGGAGGTGGAGTGGGGACTCAGAGTCTTTAAACCTCCAGGGACAGTCTGATGGCCCTGGGGTGCTGACTCACAGACCTTGCTCCACTTCCCAATGTATTTAGATTTGTAAGGTCACCAGCTTTAAAGGTACAAAATAAGTAGCTCTGATTTTCTTAAAGCAGTCTGGATCATGTATATATAGCTTGTTCATCTGCAAGTTAATTGTCTTCATTCCTGGCTTCCTTTGGTCTGATATAAACAGATCTAAAGCTGTTTATAACTCCATGTTACTTCATGGTGATTCATTCCTGAGTTCAGGAGAGAATGGATGTGACATTGCACAATCTGCTGATGATATTGACAAATGATATTGACAATCTGCTGATGATATCAGCTACTAGGGAGCCTGGCAAAGCTGACTGTGCACTGACCAGTATTAGGTTGGAATGGTTTCTATAACTATCATTGGCAAATAAGTTCATAGGCTTTTCTAGCCTACTGAGAACCACATTACTCCTTAGATATTCTTGAAATTATCTATTTAGGAGATACTGATTTAAACTTTTATTTTTTTCCAACTTAGAGCCAATGGTAACATGAGGGCTTTAGAGACTGCCATTTCATCCTTCAAGAATGACAAAGCCTATAAATTTATCCAAAAATGGTTATAGAAACTGTCCCAGTCTAAGCCTGAACAGGGCACAGTAAGCTTTGCCAGGTACCACAGTAGCCAGTGTAGGTCATATGTCCCTGTCATCGGTCCATGCCCAAGTTTCCACCAAAAAGTATTGAAGGAGTTACATTTTCTCTATTTTGGCCCACTTGGATGGATGCATCTTATTTTTATTTTTATCGTATAAGTGAATAATTTTGCCTGATGTTCATAGCTCTGGTTTCTCTACTAAGGTGATCTCTGGTTTTTCTTGCAGAAATATGACCCAGATCTTTTCCGAATGGCCCTTCCTTGTCTCAGTGCTATTGCTGGGGCCTTGCCACCAGATTATTTAGATACTAGAATCACAGCCACATTGGAAAAACAAGTCTCAGTGGATGCAGACGGCAACTTTGACCCCAAACCTATCAACACAATGAAGTGAGTTCAGTATCATCTCTAAGCTGGTCCTCTATTTTGTCTGGTAGCCAGTGTTTATCTTTCAGAATGTAGCAAGAAATGTAAGTTTCTCTTCTTTCCCTCCTGACAATACCGTGCATCGTTTCCTGTGACACTGCACATCACGTCAGGCACAAGGTTTAATCCATCCATATCGGATTATATACCATATTATCTATATTCTGGGCTTTCTCAAAGGGTGGGATTGACTTATTATAAGAGATTGATGTACCCATAACTAAATGTTGCTTGAGGCATTGAGAGAGCCACGCTGACAAATGATGCAGTTAATTTATTAATGAGTTTTTTGACAAAATCTTTGCTCTTTGTGAATTAGGCCCGTACAGTTCTAATAGCATCGCACATCAAAACAACTACATAAATAACACTCAGCTGAGCTCTGGCAAGGCCTTGGGTGTGATGGCAGAACATTTGGGGGCCTTAGTCAAGAGTTTGGACCTATTTTTTGTAATGCCAAAGTATGCTACAATTTTGGAGTAAGAGTGGCTTCTAACTTCTACCTTTGACTATTCAGAACTCCTCACTATTGTTTATTAGGCCATGGAGGTATGTTTATCTTTTGGACAAAATATTGCTCAATTTTGGTTTGTGGTCGTTCCTCTACATGTAGGAATATTTGCCTTGGGGCATACTTCATCTCCAGGTGCCTTGTAAATGAAAAACTCCAAATCTGGCTCAGAATGAGCAGGGGAAGTACAACTGATCCTATGTGAGCCCCCTGGAACTTGGATTTTTGGCCATAGTTTTCAAATGACAGCCTGAACCTTTCCTAGGGGCTGTCCCTTTTGATAAGATCTATCTTTAAGGAAATTAAATACACATTCCATTGGACAGAGTCTTGAGCTGAGGAGATGATGGGAAATAGAATTGACCCTAGTGCTAGGAAGAAGTGAAAAGTGTGTTAGAACTTTATGCTGGGGCAAAAAAAAGACAGGTATTTGCTTTAGAGAACTTTGCCCTATAAAAATGTAAGCATGCCAAAGGATGATAAAGTAAATGCTGTAATAACATGGATGTTTTTATAAACATAAGACTTTATACTCTACCAGTTGTTTGTTAATGATGATTGGTTTCATATTATTTTGAGAATTCTGATTTCTTCAAATATGCCTTTTATGTCAGTATAGTTTTGGGGGTTTTGTTTGTTTGTTTAGTTTTTGTTTTGTTTTTTTTTTAGTAATGTGAGGAATAGGGACTGACTCTGGATAACCTAAGGAGAAAGGGACATTATTACTAAGATATGGGACCATTATCAAAACCTAGTGAGAAGGCTCAGCAAGGTCTAGGGTCAAGGCACAACCTTCAGGTACTCCTACTGGATGACTCAACTTGAAGAATTTGCTGCCCTGCCTCACTCGAGATTCCAGTTCCAAAGATTTGCTTAGTCATGTGCCTGTCCTGCATGACAGTTCACATAGCACTGCATGTAGCACCAGAAGACTGTGTGACACAAAGAGAAACCGATGCACTGTCACCCAGAGAGGGGATGAGAGCTGCTGGGAAAGCAGGAACAACAGGCGTCTACTACAAAATTCTAGCAGTAATGAGTCACTGAATCCAAAAAAGTAGATAACCAATATTTTGTAACATATGATCCTCTAGCTGTTAATTTCTGCCATTCCCAGATTGCAGCCATGGGATGACAAGCCAGAGTCTTTGGATGAAGTGATTCTCACTGTCTAACCTAGGCAGGTCTGGCCCAGGAACCAAAGTGGTTCTTCAGGAGCCAGATGAACCCAGAGTGACCACCTCTGTAGCCAGAGGCTTCTGCAGAGTCATCCTATGATTAGACGTGGGCATGTGTCTGTGACCTAATCCTGGCAGGGCCACCCCTCTGCTCAGTAATGTCACTGTGTCTAGAGTTGGTTCAACTCTGAGGTTAGCTGGTTGATCAAATTCTGACCACTGATTGCCAGTCATGTCCATCTCTACCATGTCTGGCTAAAGACCTTGGGGAAGCAATACATTTTTTTTTCTCTTCATCCCACAGTTTTTCTTTGCCTGAAAAATTGGAATACATCGTCACCAAGTATGCTGAGCATTCACATGATAAATGGGCCTGTGACAAGGTATGGATTATCATCCAATTGACAATTGTCAGGGAGAAAAAAAAAACAGCCCAAGAACATTAAAGGGTCCAATCCTGGAAATCTGCCTGATTTGTCTAAGTGACAGATTCGCTGTGCCAAGAGCATTCATTATTTCTGAGCGGCAGTTTTCCAGGGTCGGTGGAGGTCGGAGAAACAGGCGGCGGCAGCTGCTGGCACTGCTCTTGTATTTCTCAAGAAAATGATCAATTCTGGAAGCGTTAACTTCTCTCTTCACACTGCATTCCCTTGAGTTCGTGCTAAAGCACGTGCTTGTGTGTGTTTGACACAAATGCTTAAGCAGGGTGGAGAGGATTTTATTTAATTTTTTCTTTGAATGAGGCAAGGAAAAAGGAAAAATGCAGCTGAAAGCCTTCTTTACCTTGACATTTTGCTAGGAAGCTGAATTTTTTCCAAGAAAAACACCTAAGCATCTTCCTGTAGTAGACACCACGTGAACTTCCAGACACACCCTTATTAATAAGCCTTTCCATCTGGTGTTTAAAATTCCTCACCACACGAGGTCAGGCTGCTTAATAAGTTTAATTGCTATGCCAGCCCTTTAATGCTGGCAGGCAGAGAGGGAAGATTATGCCAAAGACATCCAGGATTTCTGTGGGCAGCCAGTTAGGACTGGAGCCATCGCTCAGCTGCAGCTTATAGCTTGGGACAGTAGATTCATCTCCACAGCAGGCCCCAGAACATCATCTCCATGCAGGATGTCACAGATGGGGACACCTTGGACCACCAGCGCTGCCTCTGCAGGATGGGACTGATGATAACAGTCACTGAACTGTAGAATGGGCTAATGCTCATGATTCTAGAGCAGGGATTGGCAAACATTTTCTGTAAAGGGCTAAGTAATAAACATTTGAGGCTTCATGGGCTAGTCTCCTTGGCAGCTACTAATTTCTGCTATTGTAGCAGAAAAGTAGTCAGAGACAAAACATAAACAAAAGAGGGGGCTTGTGTTCAAGAAACACTTCATTTACCAAACAAACAAACAAAAAACCCATATGGTCAGATGGATTTCGCCCAAGGGCCACAGTTTGCTGACCCTCACTCTAAAGCATCTGAGTTTTCTAAGGATCTTTTACATGTAGCAATTTGACCAGCTAGTGAACTAGGAAGAAGGGACATCTCTGTGAATCCATCACTAAACCATGGAGATTTTACTGCCGGGTTCTCTCTGGAATTGGTGGAGTTCTCTCTCTCTCTCACTGGACCATGACTTCAGTCCAAACAGCTTTCATCTTTTGCTTAGACCACTGTGATAACCTCCCTACTGGTCTCCTCACA